>CAKAOH010039785.1:24441-34788 GCA_916701665.1 Sebastiscus tertius
CCACCCCCCCCAGCCGTGCGGAACTGCGCTGGAAAACATTGGCTCGCCCCCATAGTGACATAAAAAAAAGGACCTGGCACAATCTCATGATTATTTTGGGAACTGGAGGACGAGTTGCAAATATACCGACAACCCCCCCCCACCCTCCTCCCCACCCCGCCCCCAGGCAGCACATGAATCCAGGTAGGTCTTCTGAGGCTGCTGGGAGGCTTATCTATATAATAATGACTGTTTGGGACTTCACAGTCTCTGTGGTCTAACTCCAGTATGACTACGGAAGGCATTTACATCAGATCTGATTATAATAGATCTCTCTCACAAAAATAAACAAGCGCAATACTTCCAATCAATGCAATATGTGCAATAAATGCAATATAAAAAAATGCCTGTGCAACATTTTTTATAGTATGCAACCTCTACTGCTCCCATCTCTCTCTCTCTCTCTCGTTCTATATTTGCCATATACCAAGTATTTCCTTTATCATTGTACTCTGTATTATTTGTAAATACACTTTTTTTATTTTTAATTCTATAACTGTAAATGTATTTTGTTATCATTGTGTCATTTATTTTATTTTTTGTTACTTAACTTACGGTTTTCTTAATGGAGCTTCCCAGCAAAATGTATTTCACACGACTGTACTTGTATAACCGGTGTGACGATAAACATCTTGAGTCTAGAGTTAGTATAGTTTTTGTTTTATTGTCATATTGCAATAACAAAAAAAACAAATACAATGCAGACGCAACACACTACTGAACTAGACCAGTGGTGTACCGGTGAAGAAGAATCAAGAACATTTGTACATGTTTTTTTTATACTATTTGAAGAGTCATCTTATTTCAATATAGTAATTACTGTAATTATTAGTATACTTATTGATGAAATAAGTATTAATTAGGGATGTACTGATACTGGATCGGCTATCGTGACAATGGGGCCAATCTATTCAATTCAGTTCTATGTTTAGATACGTTATACATCATATACTGGAATTTTAACTCCTGTTAAAGTTTTGACCAATTTGATGCTGCATTAAAACATTAACATTAAAAAGGTTTACACTTGAATTATAATTCCTGTTAATTTTGAAGATTTTTTTTTACCAATTCCAACTCCATACCATTATTCTAATAAGAAATATCAATTTAGCAAATTTATATCTACGTATTTATTTGTCACATTTTGTTTTTTACAAAGTTAGAAAAGCTTTAATATTAAAATCACGTCTGATGTTACCTTACACATAAAACCGATTATTTATTCTTTCTTATACTTAGTTTTATATCAATATTCTTATTTTTATTATTGTATTGTTTTATTCAGTGTCCTGTGTTGTTTTTTATGTTGAATTTGCACCAATAGTATGCCGAGCTTACAATGACAATAAAGGCATTCTGATTCTGATTAATAACAGAATGATCCAGTGACTTCCACACAGTGAGGCATACAGCTTACTAAACACTGGTATCGGATCGGTACTCGGTATCGGCCGATACCCAAAGCCCAGGTATCGGTATCTGGACTGAAAAAGTTGTATCGGTGCATAGTATTAATTATGTATACAATACTTATCAGTTTGTGCTAATTCAATGCGGCTGAAAGCTCTGGAGGTGCAAACTATCAACCAACTGTGGATATTCAGGACACTTTCACTTCCAACAGTCCCTTAATGTTACCTTACTGCTTACTGAAGCTGCTCTGCCATCATGTGGTGATGGACTGACATAACACTGGCAATGCATAAGCCAGGGGTCAGCAACCTTCACTATCAAAAGAGACATTCTAGGCAAAAAAACAATCTGTCTGGAGCCACAACACATGTGATCACTGTGATGAAGGTAACAGTTTATAGTCTAAGTATATAGTATATCAGTCTAATGCAGTGAGGGCCAAAGAGACAATGGACTACGGAGTATTAGGACACATTGAGGGAAAACACATCTGAGATTTACACAATAAAGTCAGAACTTAATGAGAAAAAAGAAAATAATATGTAAAATGACTACTTTATAATATTATGAGTTTATTCTCTAAATCTCAGATTTATTTTTTTTCCTCAATGTGGCCCTAATACTCCCTCATAGACCTACAACAATGATACATAAAAATGAAAATGTAAACAAAAAACAGTTATTCATTTCCATTTTTATAAATCCATAGGGAGCCACTGGAGAGGAGCTGAAGAGACGCAGGCTGCTGACCTCTGACCTCTGACCCCTGGTCTAATAGGTCAGCCAGTGCAGCCTCCCATAAGCTCTCTCTCTCTCTCTGTGTGTGTGTGTGTGTGTGTGTGTGTGTGTTTGTTTAGTGGGTTTTTGATCATGCAGATGTAGATTACCTCCCACTCCGTCATGAAGCTCTTCACCTCCTTCTCTGAAGCTCCTTTATGTCTCCTGAACTCGTCCTTCAGGTACTGGTCTCCCAGGGCTCTGAGGTCTATAGGCAGGAACCGGTGCAGGACCAGGATCCTCTTATACAGAGACCGGACTCTGGAGACGTGGGCAGCCGCCATGAAGACAGTTTAACTACCAGAGGATGGGTTAAATAACACTGTAGTCTAAACCACAGAGGCAGACATCACGGTGTTAGTGTTAAAGGAGAGAGGAGAGTTACTCAACACACACACATGTCCTTGTTTATCCTGGAAGTGATTCTTCTTCTTCTGGTTGACAAACTAACGGGCGCGTTACTGACACCTGCTGGACTGGAGCGGCGCATTACTGACACCTGCTGGACTGGAGCGGCGCATTACTGACACCTGCTGGACTGGAGCGGTAGCTCTGCAGGGAAAAATAAAATGTTCTTTACTAAATATGGAGCAACCACCTAGACCCCCTATGACAGGGGTCGGCAACCTCTTCAGCTCCTCTCCAGTGGCTCCCTGTGGATTTATAAAAATGGAAATGAATAATGTATCAATGTATTTATGTATCATTGTTGTAGGTCTATGGTACGACGGAGTATTAGGGCCACATTGAGGGGAAAAAATAAATCTGAGATTTAGAGAATAAAGTCATAATATTATGAGTAAAAAAGTCGTAATATTATGAGAATAGAGTCATACTATTATAAAGTAGTAATTTTACGTGTTATTTTCTTTTTTTCTCGTAAAGTTATGACTTTATTATCGTAATATTACGACTTTTTACGTAAAGTTATGACTTTATTCTCTTAATATTACGACTTTTTTTCTTGTAATATTGTGACTTTATTGTGTAAATCTTAGATGTTTTTTCCCTCAATGTGGCCCTAATACTCCGTAGTACATTGTCTCTTTGGCCCTCACTGCATTAGACTGATATACTATATACTGAGACTATAAACTATGATCACAATGATCAAATGTTTTACGGCTCCAGACAGATTTTTTTTTTTTTGCCTATAATGGCCCCTGTTCTAACCGATGAAAGAAGCTGCTATCTAAACTTTAATGAGAAAGCGAGAGTGGAGATAAATGATGTATTACGGGATTCATCGGCGTCAGAGCCGAGAGTCACACTACAGAGTCCTGAATAGGCAGGAAGGTCGCAATTCTGGACTATTCTGAGTGACAGAACTAGCAGAGCTCTATTAGACTGTCTATGTTTGTGTGAGGACAAACATTTACTGCAGCTCATAATTTAGACAAATGCCACACCTCATTCCACTCCTCAGGTACAAAGAAATCTCTAATGTGCCAGTTTGGATGAGATCCAGTGTTAATTATGTGAAGAATGGATATAAATCACAGTCCAGGTGTCACACAATAGGAAGTCTATAACTTATAACACCTTGGATGAGATCCATCCACAGTCAGGGACGGAGTCTTCGTCTCACTATCAGACACTACTTTGCATCTGCATGGTGGATTGTTTTCCAGACAATAAAATTCCCGTCCTGAAAACCTGTTTTGAGTGTGAACCTATTGTGTGACACCTGGACTGTGATTCATAGCCATCTTTCAGATAATTAACACTGGATCTCATCCAAATTTGCATATTAGATATTTCCTTGTACCTGAGGAGTGGAATGAGGTGTGGCATTTGTCTAAATTAGTGGCTGCAGTAAATGTTTGTCCTCACACAAACATGAACAGTCTAATAGAGCTCTGCTAGTTCTGTCACTCAGAATAGTCCAGGAATGCGTCCGCTTTTCAAAATAAGGTGTTAACAAAGGGCACTGTATTTACAAAATACATCTATGGAAATAAGATTGATGGATTATATTCACCAGAAGTATAAAACATTACATGTCCCTTATAAATTAAAAAGAAAATACCACTAATGTGTGAGGGAAATGTCTTTATTCTTTGATATTTGGGAAAAAATGTGATAAATAATGTCTGACAATGACTGATATACACTCACCGGCCACTTTATTAGGTAAACCTTGCTAGTGCCGGTGGTCTTCATCTGCTTCCAGGTTGGACGTGTTGTGCGTTCAGAGATGGTATTCTGCATCCCTTGGTTGTAACGAGTGGTTATTTGAGTTCCTGTTGCCTTTCTATCATCTCCAACCACTCTGCCCATTCTCCTCTGACCTCTGACATCAACAAGGCATTTCCGTCCACATCCCGCTCACTGGATCTGTTCTCTTGTTGGGACCGTTCTCTGTAAACCCTAGAGATGGTTGTGTGTTAAATCCCAGTAGATCAGCAGTTTAATACTCAGACCAGCCCGTCTGGCTCCAACAACCATGCCACGTTCAAAGTCACTTCAATCCCCTTTCTTCCCCATTCTGATGCTCGGTTTGAACTTCAGCAAGTCGTCTTCACCACGTCTAGATGACGTAATGCATTGAGTTGCTGCCATGTGATTGGCTGATTGGCTATTTGTGTTAACAAGCAATGGAACAGGTGTGCCTAATAAAGTGGCCGGTGAGTCTATTTGACTTCTCTGACTACAAACATGCTGAAAATCAAACATTTTTACTGGATTAATTTAGATATTTTTCAAAATAAAAGTCCCTAGAAGTGTATGTAGTGTTAAAAAAAAGTTAACAAAAATCACAATAAATCGTAATATCGAATCGCAATACTTAAAAATCACAATATCTATCGAACCGGAGACAAAGTATATCATGATAGTATCTAATCGGGAGATAGGTGTATCGCCCCAGCCCTAGTATATATACTGTACATGTAGCAGCGTCATCATGCAGAAACCTCCGTCAGGTCACGATGTGGGAAAACGTCTTTAGAAGGACTTGAAGGGAAAACAGCATTTTGATGCTAAAACATACTTTGATGAATTTTGAATACATGAAGAACACCACTGGGAAGATACAGGATGATAGAAAATCCTTTAAACCCAAAACCTTGACCCACTCCTCTCTGGCAAAACAATACATGAGCGATTGTTGAGCAGGTTTATCAGGTCTGAACGGAGCGCTGCTCTGGGAAATCATATCAGTTTGTCAGAGTTGTATTCTTTAGGCCGAACTAATCTTTCCATCTGGGTGGTTAAGATAACACAGATACCTCTTAGAGTCAACAACAATGGACTATTACGAGATTACCAACAGAAATGTTGCAGGGCTGAAGCATCAGGTTGTATTTCATTGTGCACTGTTGCTAAGAAACTTGATTTTATCACGTTTGCCAAACCTCTTTATGTGATGTCAATGTGTTGTACAGCAGTTGTTTTTGTAACCGAAGCTTCCGCTTTCTGGGGCAGGAGAGACTTATTCCTCCAAATGAAGCAGTAAAGCATCTTGTTTAAGTCCTTAATGACACTCTGTGGAACATCAAGTGACAATATAACATATTAACATATGAACATATAACATGGCTGTGTTTAACCTTCCTGTTGTCCTCGGGTCAAACTTCATCATATCACAAATACGGGTTTCTTTCATCTGATTGCCCCAAAATAACATGGATGAAAGTAATTCATAATTTATTTTTATTTTTTTTTGGGGGGGGGTCATATACTCAAAAAGGAGGTATAATTTCATGTAAATGAAGTTTATTGACCATAAATTACAGAAAAAAGTAGTGTAAAACTCAAGGTAATGAGTTGGAATGAAGTTGGTTTATGTGCTGCCATTGAAAATGTTTTGTATATTATAATATTCATTATATTCTGACTAAACTTTGACATATGCCCATCTGTGATAATCCATCAATATTATGTTCCACTGATAAATAATAATAAAAATAATAATAATATAATAATAATAATAATAATAATAAAAATAATTAAAAATGTCTGGGGGGTTTTTTTTACTAAAAAATTAGGTGTAATTTCATATAAATAATGTTTATAAAACATAAATCCCCCCCCCCCAAAAAAAAGGTAAAACGTTGTGGTAATGAGTTGGAACAAGGTTGGCTGAAAAAAAAAAAAAGTGTAACACAGAATGATGATGATGACGTCATGATGTGTTCAATGTCGCTCCTCCTGACTCTGCATCAGATCTCGTGGAATCAGCTGCGTGACAGAAACGCGCTCTGACTCTCAGTGAGCTGCATCTGATGCATCTGATGCATCTGAAGGAGAAACAGACAGAGAGGTTGAAATCATTTCTGATGGTATTTATGGTGATTATCTTGTGTTTTTTTTTATTTTATTGTAAAGTTGAACCTTCTGTCCTGGCTGGCAGTTCTCCAAATCACAATTCTTCATCTTATTTCTCACAGTGTTAGAGCTTGAAGTTTAGTGATTTAACATTGAACTCATCCCACGCACCTGTGTGGCAGGTAAATCAGGAGGATGAGGAACATCACGTCTCATTTGGTCTTCATCGCTGGATTCATGGTGGGATTTATTTCCTCTCGTTTTCTGTTGGACTCGAACTTCTCAACAGAACAAACTCCATATTTCATGAGTAACGTCAAGCAAGTCAAACATCGAGTCCACACAGGTAGGCACTGATTTAATTCATATTTAATTCATATTTAATTCATATTTAATTCATATTTAATTGCATGAACTGTAGTGATGGTCTGTCAGTGTCACATGGAATAAATCAGTGGTGGTTACATTTATTAAACATTATAATCTTAATCTGGATTATTGAATAATCATTTTAAAAGCCCAAACAATCCAGTTTATTTTTTATTTATTTATTTTTTTTCAGTTTAAAAAACTTTTTTCCTTACACTTCTCCTTGGCATGTTTAGTAAGAGGGACTGAAAAAGACAAAGAAGAGAACTGTGGATACAGTATGTAAACTTATGGTAACACTTCTTTTTAACAAGTAACCTATTTGACATTTTTGGGGAATTACTGCCAAATTACCTCCATATGATTTCTGATTTAATAATTATATTCCGCTTATTCCAATAGCTAGTAATTTATTTAATTAAATTTATTTTATTTATTTTATTACATTTCCAGGAAATAAAATTCAAAGTTATTTGTATATTGATATGCTTTATTTCCATGTCTGCTGATAAATAGATAATAATTTGCAAATAACTTATTTGAAGTTTCTTAAAAAAATTAGTGTAGACAATAAGTCACACAATGGGGAGATTGTACCTAATCAGAAGTGTCTTCTTAACCATTACATGCTATTTCTTATGCTTCTAATTATTAAATCATGTTTATAATAAAGTAATTTTTGATACATTTTGAAGTAAATATTGGGATAATTTGGCAAGTAATTCCAAGATTGGTAACTTGTTAATTACCACCTAATTACCTGTAAAATGAAGTGTTACCCTGGTTATAAATAAAGCAAACAAAGGGAGTAAAAGAGCAGTATAGTTTCCTTGTTTCCTGGTGATGATTCTACAGGACATTATGGGCTGGAGTTTGACGCACCCTCACCTGAGAACACCTTTCCTCCCTCTCATGCCCTGATGAATTGATAAACAAACCTGCTTATCAAGTGGGGGAGGAGGTGTCCTCTCACTCCAACCAGCTGACTTTAATTAGCTAATAATAGCAATCACTCAAAATAACTGAAAACACACTTTCCATAGCAACAAATTAATATATCAACGTTATCAAACAAACCAAAATATTACTATTATTAACAAATGAAAGCATTATTTGGCTCCAACAGGGAGTGTGAGTTCAGCATGTTGTGTCTGTGCGAGGTTGAAAATGAAATGCACAACAACTGACAATCTGCCAATAAATGGCAAAGCGACAGCAGCTGTTCTTCTGAAATCAAATAAGAACATCATGTATTGTTATGGGAGGCCAGACAGGTTTATCATCTTTCAAACAGGCAATTAACAGTGATTTACTACGACAAAGCATCAGGGCCACATTACGGGGAGAAAAACATCTGACGTTTCCAGAATAATGTCATAATATTTCAAGAAAAACAAATCCTAATATTACGAGAATAAAGTAATTTCCTCCTTTTCCACAAAAGAGTCAGTTTCCTCCAGCAGGTCCGTGTGGTTCGTTCTTCAGAATAAACTCTTGCACAATCTCTTCCAGGTCCAGATCCTGATGATAATGTGCTGCCGATGAGCCAAAAGATGAAGTATTTGGTTATTTGTGAAACGTAAACTAAAGTAGAACTTCACAAGATGCTCCACGTTCCTCTTTTTCACACTATTACCCCTCTAAAATAACACGTACAATTACTACTTTATAATATTATGACTTTATTCTCAAAACATTTCCCCTCGATTATCTCTACTCATGAATTCAGTTATACTTTTGACAACAGCCCGAGTGTCCTGTACTGATAAACCTTTAGTCTTGAACCTACAGGTGTAAAAGTGTCCATGCAACACATTTCTGATAATCTGTTCTTTACTTCCTCCAGTTGAGAACAAGAGCTCAGCAGCTACTTCCTCTCACCCAACACGGATCTTGTGCTGGATCATGACGGGGCCCAAGAACTTGGAATCCCGAACGAAGCACGTCAGGGAAACGTGGGCCAAGCGTTGCAACCTAGTGCTTTACATGAGCTCCGTCAAGACCGACTTCCCCACCGTGGAGCTGAACGTGAGCGAGGGGAGGGACAACCTGTACTGGAAGACCATCCGAGCCTTTCAGTACATCCACCGGCACCACCTGGACCAAGCAGACTGGTTCCTGAAAGCGGACGATGACACGTTCGTGGTCGTGGAGAATCTACGCCACACCTTGTCCAGATACGATCCGGAGAAGCCGTTGTACCTGGGCAGAAGGTTTACCCCCTTCATCAAGCAGGGCTACATGAGCGGAGGAGCAGGTTACGTCCTCAGTAAGGAAGCACTGAGAAGATTCATCAAAGGGTTCGATACCGGGAAATGCACCCACTTCTCCACCATAGAAGACATGGCAATGGGCAAATGTATGGAGACGATGAAGGTGGAGCCAGCAGACTCCAGAGATGTGAAGGGGAGACAAACATTTCATCCTTATCCTCCAGACCATTACCTGGTCAGACAGCCCCCAAGACCACGGCCTTGGTATCTGCTTTACGACCACTATCCACCAGTAGAGGTGAGCAACACAATACACACGTTCCTGTTGAGGATCTGGATGGACTGGTCTTAGGGAGTCTCATAATTCATATGTGTCTCAAAATGCCAGTAAGAAGCACATTATTCCTGCATGGGAATTCATTCATATTGGCCTATTATGCAACCTCTGTAAATGACCTTTTGAGAACCTGTGGGGCATCCTTAAAAGGCACTTCTATGAGGGTGGGTGGCAGTATACAACCATTTCTTGTTGCCAGTCGGTGGCGCTATCACCATAACTCAATAATGGAATGTATATGTCTTCAGGCCGGGACTCTTGCAGATTGGAATATGTAGAGTCAAGTTACAACAGCCTCCTGTGTCATGTCGTATGCCTCGAATGGTTGAGGTTAGGATAGGTCGTCTGGCAGCGAGTCTCACGAGAGTTTTTGCAGATCTCAGATCAAATTTCGCAATTTACAGGCTCCCTTCTAGTCACTAGTCTGGAAGCGGAAAGTCAGGGCTGAAGTCGAGTAGAGTGAACTCTCTATAACCAAACTGCCAATCACTGGGCATTTTCATAATGTAGTTATCACATTTAGTACCAACTCCAAGGGACTGGAAGATCTTTACTTTTACTTATTTGTTGTTTTTTGTTGTACATCTGAACACTTTGTTCAAACTCTGTTTAAGCTGAACCTGTTTGTCACCTGGACACCCACACAGGTGTTTTCAGTTATTCCGGCTGATTAGACTTCTGCTCAGGCTGAAGGTGGAAGTCATGAGATCACAAATCTCCATCTACCAACAAGAATGATAAGAATGCCCAAACAGGTGCAGTGAAAGCTGACAGGAGACTCAGGAAGATGTCAATACATTACAGTGAGCGGAGATCTAATCAGCCAAAGAAACTGAAAACACCTGTGTGGGTGTTCATAGCTTTTAACGCAGGGTGCAGAACCCTCGGAACCTCCTCCACTGTCACCTCTCTGTTGTCAGTGTCATT
>CAKAOH010039786.1:0-22975 GCA_916701665.1 Sebastiscus tertius
CCATCGCAGTTCATGACTTTCATACACACAGCCCAAAATCACATAAGGCAAAACATAATTCATCCTGCGTAGCATCACACGGAACCGATTTTCTCTGTTCACTTATGAACAATAATTCATTTCACAGGATGACTCATGACAAGGCTCACAGTTGTGGACATAGTTGTCCTCTTCCACACACGGACCGAGCACATGTGTGTCTCCTGTAACCTTGACAGTGCAGCACTGAAAGTATTGATTGAATCACATTGAGCTTTGCTTCTTACGTCGATGATGCTCTCATATACGCTGCTCCACATGTGTGGACGACTTGTCCAGACTGTCTTCATCAGACAAGACATGGCTGGCTCTGTGTGTGCGTGTGTGAATGTGTGTGTGCGTGCGCACCAGCCCAGAGAGGAAGATCAGCTGTAACTCTGGCCATGCACACAGGATGTTCCCAGCATGCCTTGGGCTCCCTGGAGGCTATACAGAGGGCTTCTGTCCTCAATAAATAATGAATGAAGAATAAGGACCGGATGTGTGGAGGAAGAAAAGGAATCTGAATCTCTTTCATATTAATTCTAGAAACAATAATAATAATACATTTAGTTGATGTAGTACTTTTTAAAACACAGTTCCATTGAGTTTGTTTGGCAGAAGCTTCTATCCAGGTTTATTACACAGCTTTGTTGAATACTCGATTGATCGTCGGGGTGCAGCATCGCCCTGTCGGGGTTTATTTCACAAGAATGACCGGCTCGCTGTACATTATCCCTTACTTAGTAAGATCAACACCACCCTCATATCTGTTCACTAAATATGAAACTAGAATCAGCAGGCGATTAGCTTAGCATACCTACCAACGCCTCAAAAGCTCAATAAGCAACACGTAATATACTTTTTGTTTAAACTGTACAGAACCTAAAATATTGTGTTTGAAGAGGAGTTGCGTGCTGAAACAATTTCTTGGCTGGACGCAGTGACAGGAACGCGTAGGCGGGGCCAGCCGGACAAACACTAATGCACATGTGCAGAGGCATTCGAGTGAATGGGGCCATGTTTGACTCAGATATCCTTCTTCTCATATCCATGATGTAACCCCCTGGAAAAACAACAACTTGAGGTTTTTACACATTTGTTTGTGTAAACTAACAAGATATAATACGTTCAGAAGTTAAAGAGGACATATCCTGCTCATTTCTAGGTTCATACTTGTATTTTGGGTTTCTACTAGAACATGTTTACCTGCTTTAATGTTCAAAAACACATTATTGTTCTCATCCTGTCTGTCTGAATATACCTGTATTCATCCTCTGTCTGAATATACCTGTATTCACCGTCTGTCTGAATATACCTGTATTCACCTTCTCTCTGAATATACCTGTATTCACCGTCTGTCTGAATATACCTGTATTCACCCTCTGTCTGAATATACCTGTATTCACCCTCTGTCTGAATATACTTGTATTCACCTTCTCTCTGAATATACCTGTATTCACCCTCTGTTTGAATATACCTGTATTCACTGTCTGTCTGAATATACCTGTATTCACCCTCTGTCTGAATATACCTGTATTCACCTTCTCTCTGAATATACCTGTATTCACCTTCTGTCTGAATATACCTGTATTCACTGTCTGTCTGAATATACCTGTATTCACCTTCTCTCTGAATATACCTGTATTCACCGTCTGTCTGAATATACCTGTATTCACCCTCTGTCTGAATATACCTGTATTCACCTTCTCTCTGAATATACCTGTATTCACCTTCTCTCTGAATATACCTGTATTCACTGTCTGTCTGAATATACCTGTATTCAGCCTCTGTCTGAATATACCTGTATTCATCTTCCGTCTGAAACGCTCCGTTTTAGCTCCTGTCTCTTTAAGACCCCCTCCTGAAAAAGCCCAGTCTGCTCTGATTGGCTAGAGAGAAAAATATGGTGCACCTTAGCAAAGGTAGCTCTCCAGCTGTGGGTGGTATATTCTAATTCTAGTGAGCCTGCATGTGACATAGGAAGGGGAGCCACCTCTGATTGGCTGGTTGAATTACATGTTTTCTGATCTAGACAGCCCACAAAAACCCTCTCACCATTGCCTCGCTTCGCTCCAGCCATACTGTACGTATTATTAACACATTTATAATCTGCTTATAGCACTGTGTAATTATAGCTATAAGCAGTCATAAATATTCCTAATGACAATCATAACACATTATAAAGCATTTTATTGTGACTTATAAGGTCACGTAACATAATACATCATAATTGCTGGTCACTGACTGAGTAATGTATTATAATTCCCATAGTTGTAATACATCATAATCTTGTCTTTATGTAATGTGATTATAAATTACTCTAAGTGGTCATTGGGTGTTTGAAGTAATAATACTATTAAATCTATGCAAGAACAACACACAAACCATTATTAAATTATTTTTTACTTTACTGAAAGCAAACGATGACCACTTAGACTAACTTATAATCACATTATAATGCGTTATGACAGTGATAATAATGTATTATCCTTGCAAAACAAATGTCAGTCAGTGACCAGCAATTATGAAGTATTATACTTGACCTTATAAGTCATGCTTTATGTGTTATGATTATATTGTTATTAATCAATATTTATGAGTGCTTATAACTATAATTATACAGAGCTCAAAGCAGTTTATAATGCATTATAAGTATGTTTATAATGCATTATAGACAGAGGCGTCTTAGAAAGTGTTACAAAGCTCTCTACAGAAAACAAAAAACGAAAGTGAGAACAATCCAGATCATGCTGGTGATAATGGTGAAAGAGCAGTATATATATGTCAGACTGGGCGTGTGAGTCAGCACATGAAACATTGTGACCTCTGTGTTCATATTGATTAGGCTGGCTGGATGTAAATGAGAGTTATTTAGCATATTGGCTTCAGAATGGGCCTGTTTCCTGGTTCACTGGAGGTTGATGGGAGTGTAAAGTCAAGGATGCAGGAGGCAGAGGATGGGAGGCAGAGGCAGAGGATAGGAGGCAGAGGATGCAGGAGGCAGAGGCAGAGGATGGGAGGCAGAGGATGCAGGAGGCAGAGGCAGAGGATGGGAGGCAGAGGATGCAGGAGGCAGAGGATGGGAGGCAGTGGAAGGGAGGCAGAGGATGCAGGAGGCAGAGGATGGGAGGCAGTGGAAGGGAGGCAGAGGATGCAGGAGGCAGAGGATGGGAGGCAGAGGATGGGAGGCAGTGGAAGGGAGGCAGAGGATGCAGGAGGCGGAGGCAGAGGATGGGAGGCAGAGGATGGGAGGCAGAGGATGCAGGAGGCAGAGGAAATGGAGGCAGAGGTAGCAGTGGGTGAAGAGGGTAAAGAGAGAAGGCAGGAACAGTGAGATTGTAAGAGGGCCTGATAAGAGGATGGGGGTCAAAGACGATGAAGAAAGGGGGATTAAGGGAGAAGGCTGTGGCTCCGTTGAGCATCCATCAGAGCAGGAGGGAGCTGGAGGGTTGGAGAGCAAAGACGTGATGGGTTGTGGTTGTGATTATGGGGGAAGGGAGAAGAAGACGAGGGTCTGAACATGTGGTCTGAACGGGACACAGCAGTACATCCTGGACAGTCCGATGAATGATGCATCGGTCTGACTCAGAGAGCACTTATCCACAGCTGAAGGTCAACACACCCAAAACTGCTTTACAGGCGCACAGATACATGATGCATGCACAGCAGTGAGGGGTGGGGGGGGGCAGAGGAAGCTTCCCAGTGTAATAGGCAGTCACTGGGGAGCACGGGATGTAGCGCTGAAGAGAGGGACGGATGCATGGAAGGAAATATGTGAATAAAGCATGAAACAGAATGGAGGGATGAGAGGGGAAGAGTGCTCCAGGCAAGGATGTGTGCTCACTGAGGGCTGCTGTTAACACTGCTCATATAATGGGCTGACTGAAATCACAGGAGCATTGTGATGTCAATAGATGTACAAATAATAAATCAGGCACTGTGGAGCATACATATATGCACAACAATGGAAAATATCAAAGCTAATTAATTCACCATGGATTTACCAGCACTGTGGACACGTGGATACAATCTTGTGTTGTGTTCAAATGCTGTTCCCAAAACTGCAGATTTGATGAATTCACTGTGGACTTTGGAGGAGGGTAATGCTGTGTTTCTGTGCACTAATGATTGATTCTCACATGAGCAGCATGGTCATTAAAAAGAGCCCTATAGGCAGCAGTAAAGGGGCTGATACACTTCTGTATGTCGTCTGTGCATGGTTCAGTGAGTTCAGATTCTGTATCAATGAAATATGACGATCCGTCCACATTCCCTTTGCCATCAAAGTTTAAAATTCCAGTTTATTTCTATTTTTCATATTGTATCATACTATTAATTAATTAAAGGTGCAATGTGTAATACCTCGCCACAAATAGGAGGCAGCATTTCACCTCAACTACTGGGTCCATACAATCTAACATCATGAGTTATATTAAAAAATATAATAACCTGACCCTAACTCTAACCCTACATTTGACATAACTTCAAAATAAGTTAAAGGTCTCGTATTATAAAAAGTGACATTTTCATGTCTTTTATATTATAAAGCAGGTTTAAGTGATATATAAATACTGTG
Source organism: Sebastiscus tertius (assembly GCA_916701665.1). NCBI lineage: Eukaryota > Metazoa > Chordata > Actinopteri > Perciformes > Sebastidae > Sebastiscus > Sebastiscus tertius. Next base: position 4,598 of record CAKAOH010039786.1, read on the forward strand.
AAAGTATCGAAACGCTTAATCCACAGAGAAACACACACACAGCCTGTATTCAGAAACTGTGCATTTGAGATTTCTGTCCATTTGTGATGTCACAAATCTACAATATTTAGACCATTTCAAAGTTTTAAACGTAAACATTCTAAATAGGTCCCAGTTTATTTCCCCTTGCAGTGTATGTGAACGACATCAGCTAACAGGAAGTAAACATGAACCCAAGCTGTTGCCTAGCAACGCAATTCCGTTGCAATTCCATTGAAATGCACTAAAACGAAGCGTTTCAGACAGAGGGTGAATACAGGTATGTTCAAGCAGACAGAATGAGGAAAATAAAGGGTTTTTTAAACATTAAAGTATGTAAACATGTTCTAGTAGAAACCCAAAATACAAGTATGAACCTGAAAATAAGTACGATATGTCCCCTTTAAATGAACAAGCGGTCTAAAAAATAAAATAATTGGCTGGTCAGTCCAAAGTGTGAGACAGGCCTCCTCTCTGTCTTCTTCCTCAAGGAGTCCATCACCACCACCACCACCACCAGGAGGCCACCACGAAACAACAATAAAAAACAAAAAAGAACAGTCTTTGCACCCACAAATACCAATAAATCCAGTTATTCCTCCCTACTACGGCCTTTTGCATTCTTTCCTTTTGTTAAATATAATATTTGTGTTTACTTTTGGTGTATTTGTGTTCTCCCCTTCCTGTATAATATACTTTTATATTTAAGTGGTCTTGACAACATACATGTATCTTATAGGTCACTTACACAATATTAGGCAGTTTACTATGCTATTTATTTATTTATTTGTCATATTTCCTGAAGGACATTTTGGCCGTTGATAATTTCATCCATGCCACTGGTCGACTACACGACATACCAGCATATAATTCACTCATTTTCTCAGACTCATTTCACTGGATATCTCTGGTCGAGCGACATACAATCTTCTTCCATCACCAAAGAATCTCTATCAGTGGTATGGCGAGTACCCAACTCCAGTGACTCTCAAACACATCATGACAGAATACAAGTGCTTGGTGGGACCAGCCTTTCGCAAGGCAGATACACCTGGCGGCACAATCAGGTTCTCAAGAGTCTGGCATCAGCTTTGGAAGACAAGCGACGGTCGACCAACTCCTTGCCCCCCCCCTGAGAACAACTGATACACTTAAGGCAACAGCATTTGTCGGAGAAGGACAGAAAACACCTAAACACCCTCCCACTAACCAACACACAGGACGCCTATTCATGGCCCGCGACTGGAAGATGCTGGTGGACGTCGGCCAGCAATTCATTTTTCCACCCAAGACTGCTTCCACCAACCTCAGGCCAGACTTGGTACTCTGGTCCCCCTCACTGAACACTGCTTACATAGTAGAGTTCACAGTTCCATGGGAAAACTTGATTGAAGAGGCCTACGAACGTAAAGCTGCGCTATGCAGAGACTAGCAGCAGAAGCGAAGCAGCGAGGCTGGAACACCAAAGTCCATCCAGTGGAGGTAGGATGCAGAGGATTCGTGGCTTCTTCTACCATCAGATTGCTGAAAGAGCTGGAATGCTACGGTCAGGCTCTGCAGCAGACCATCAGAGCAATCTCAGAAGTGGCTGAACGGCTGATTATTTTCACTCTAATTCCATCTATAAGCAACACGATGACAGAATGTATGACTGTTCTGATCACGCGTTCATACAGCCAGTAGAGCATGCGCCCCATGTAGGCTGAGTCCTTGGCAGTGGCCCAGGTTAGATTCTGACCCACGGCTCTTTTGCTGTGTGTGCACCAACAGACCAAAGCAAATTCCAAGTGTATACCTGATTCACCTGGCAATAAACAAAAATTCTGATCCTGATCCCGTCTCTTTCCTTTCGTTCTCCAGCTGCACGAAGAAAAACAAAAAAAGCTGTAACCTCTTCCCATTCTGTTGATAACGTTAGTTCATTGGTTCATGTTTTAGCCAGACGTCAGGCAGTGAACTATGAAAGATGAGCTAATCAAGCCTCTACTATTTCCCTCCCTTTTTTAAATATTTTTTCTCTGAAGGCACGGGCTCAGAGAGAGTCAAGCCTCGGACACACCAGGAACGTCAGGAGCGTGTGGCGGCTGCGTTACCTGTTGTTTTTTTATGTCGGCGTCCGTGTAAACAGGTTAGAGCAGCCACACTGTCTACGTGCTTAGAGGTCTCGCTTATTTTTGACACGTGACAGCAACAGACATGAAGGTGATCTATTGACTGTATATTAACATCACACCAGCAAGATTACTACAGTTTTGATGTCTATCTGTAGAATATGTTACGGAGATGAAAAAAAAGTAAAGACTTATTTTTAAATCAACACTTCCTGCTTTCATTTCAAAATAAAAGCCCTCAAGCATTTTTTCTATGGGCAGAATTCCTTCCTTTGTTAACACAAGGCTTTTATTCTGAAATATGTGCCAACATGCAGTGACTTGGAGAGCTCCATGAATGAATATAGTACAGAATTTTAATTGTGGATTATTACTATTATTTACAAATTACCACATGTTTCTTAACCTTTCTTAACCTTTATAAATATAAATGATATTTATAATGAAATGAAACTCTATGAGCAAACTCTATGTAGAAAGAAAGGGCTGACAGCAGCAGCAGACACGCAGCTGAATTGCAGCTGGTGTGAACGCACGACACATGAATCACGCAGCCACCATGCCACGCAGCCGCCACGCGCTCCTGATGTTCCTGGTGTGTCCGAGGCTTGACTCTCTCTGAGTGTCTGACCAGTAGACAGACTGGGATGAATTGGACCTCTTGGTGTCCTCTTCCTGTTCCTCAGTCTTCCTCTCTGCTGGTTTGGGACCAGGTGTTGGCTTCATTCTCATACGTTCAATCATTCAAAAAGGTAATTCCAGGAGGTGTGAAGAGGTCTTCATCAGTCTCCATCAACAGATCACTCACTTAGTGAAGTGTGTGTGCACGTCTGTGAGCGTGACAGTAGCTCTCTCTCTCTCTTCGCCACTGGCTACAGAACATCAGGCGTGACGACTGCTGTATTAAACCGCCCTGGCAGCCGTCACTCCCCACCCCCCACCAGTAGACACACACACACACACACACACACACACACAAACAGGGACATAATGAGCTGAGACCTATTAAAAATCAATTTTATAGCTGCTTTCCCCGCTCTCTTTATGTTCCACTCCAACAGCAAAGCCATTGGTGGTGGGGGGGAAGAAGGGGGAGGGGGGGTTTGATGGACAGGCTGAACCCCCATTTACAGGTCAGGAGCAGTATGCATGTGTGTGTGTGTGGTTAGATGACTTACCACTTCATAAAAGGCCTGTCGGTTGACTCAGTGGCCATAAGGGTTTAATAGAGACATCTACTCCCACAGAGAGAGCAGTTTATGATGCTACCATCATTAATTAATTTGGTCTGTACGAGGGACGACCAAGACTAAGCGACAAAGTGGCAGCCTGGAGACTTCTCGGTCAATGCCAAAGACATCAAGAACTCCCAGCAAGCATGCTGGTGCTGTGGGAACCAACGTACGGGCATCGATCACAGGGATGTCCCACACCAAACATGGACGTACTGAGGAGAGATGCTGGAGAGTGCTGGCGAGCTAGCCAGATGTATGGTGGACTGAGTTAGCTGGAAGCTTCGCTGGAAAGCCCGTCTGAGGACGACCCAATGATATCAATTCCGATAGTTGTATTATCACTCTTTCACATCCACTGCTATTGATTTTTGTTATTAGTCCTACTTGCATTAGTTAGCACAGCTGCTGTGCTATTATTGTGTTTTTTTCTCTCTCTCTCTCTTTCTCTCTCTCTCTCTCTCTCTCTCTCTCTCTCTCTCTCTCTCTCTCTCTCTCTAAACCCAACCGGTCGAGGCAGATGGCGTCCCACCCAGAGCCCGGTTCTGCTCTAGGTTTGTAACCGCTAAACGGGGAGTTTTTCCTGGCCACAGCGCACTGCAATGCTCTTGGTGGGATCTCTTGTTGGGTCTCTAAACTATAGAGTACGGTCTAGACCTGCTCTATATAAAAAGCGTCTTGAGATAACTTCTGTTATGATTTGACGCTATATAAAAATAAATTGAATTGAATTGAATTGAATGATGTCCAGCTAACGTCGTTATGAGACAGTTGAGTTTTACAAAGTCAACAAACGGACAGAAGGACGGAGTATTTTAGTAACACACCTCTGCTGTAATGTCCCGTATTATCAATGAGAACGGATGATAACTGATCTCATCATTTTACCTCATTCAAACAGCCGTTCTAACGTCTTGGTACTGTACTTTAACGTACACCGATCAGCCATAACATTAGGTCAGCACGGGGCACCCTGACCGGTCTGCAGCTACGCAGCCCCATACGCAACAAACTGCTCCTCACTGTGTGTTCTAACACCTTTCTATCAGAACCAGCATTAACTTTTTCAGCAGTTTGAGCTCCAGCAGCTCTTCTATTGGATCAGACAACACGGGCCAACTTTCGCTCCCCACGTGCATCAATGAGCCTCGGGTCTGACCCTGTCGCCGGTTCACCGGTTTTCCTTCCTTGGACCACTTTTGGTAGGTGCTGACCACTACAGACCGGGAAAATCCCACAAGAGCTGCAGTTCTGGAGATGCTCTGACCCAGTCGTCTAGCCAGCACTATCTGGCCCTTGTTGTCAAAGTCGCTCACATTCTTACGCTGGCCCATTTTTTCTGCTTCCACAACAAAGTTCAAAGTTCAAAATGTTCACTTGCTGTCTAATATATCCCGCCCCCCACCTCCACCCCCCACTGCCAGGTGCCATGGTAACCAGATAATCAATGATATTCACTTCACCTGTCAGTGGTCTGAATGTTATGGCTGATCGTTGTATGTGGAATGCCTATGGACAGTAAGGAGTTACAAATGATCACAATTGGAGATAAAATATCCTCCAATAGCTCCAACATATAATGTTTGTTTCTTTGTTCTCAACAGCTGACAGCTTCGTAAGCCTTATCACCTCCTCTTTCTCTTCTTCATCTCCCTAACGTGCTTCAGCTGGATGGGTGGGTGGATGGATGAATGGATGGATGGATGGATGGGTGGGTGGGTGGATGGATGGATGGATGGATGGGTGGGTGGGTGGATGGATGAATGGATGGATGGATGGATGGATGGATGGAAGGATGGATGGGTGGGGGGATAGATGGATGGATGGATGGGTGGGTGGATCGATGCATGGATGAATGGGTGGGTGGGTGAATAGTTGGATGGATGGATGGATGGATGGGTGGGTGGGTGGATGGATGGATGGATGGATGGATGGGTGGGATGCAGGGTGGTTGGGTGGATGGATGGATGGATGGATGGATGTCTTGTTTCACAGCGGCGAAATTTTGCAGCATCATTCCAACAGAATCATTGTGATCCGTGGATTTTTTCATCGGAGGGCAAAGCAAATCTGCAGTCAACAGTCCAAAATAGAGGAAAAATATCTCATCTTATTAGCGTGCACCATCCACTCTCACCCTCCTCTGAGTATAAAGTACTCAATTAAAGAGGCATAGTTTGCATAGTCATGAGACTGGAAATGTACAAGTATGCCTTTTGAATAAACTGTGTGAACGTGTTGACTCATTAAGTGACAGTTAGCAAACTAGCTAGCTCAGAGCGGTACAGTGATTGACTACATCTAGCATGTTATCAGCTGGCTAGCATGCTAGCTGTTTGCTTGCCAGCTACTGTAGTTAATCTAACCCTGCTAGTCCCTACGTCACCCATCCTTCAACACTGCCTACTTCAGAAGCACACAGGGATGAACTTCCAGAGGTGACTGTGGGGTCGATGACCATCACCTCCATCTTTCCCTTAGCCAGCTGTTTTATTTATATTATATTACAAAAATAAAGTTAGAATATTACGAGAAAAAAAACGTAATATTACGAGAATAAAGTCATAACTTTACGAGAAAAAAATAAATAACACGTCAAATTACTACTTTATAATATTATGACTTTATTCTCATAATACTACGACTTTGTTTTCCGTAAACCTATGACTTTATTTTCGGAATATTATGACTTTATTCTCGAAATCTCAGATTTATTTTTTTTCCTCAATGTGGCCCTAATACTCCGTCATACCGTCGTACCATAGACCTACAACAATGATAAATAAAAATGTAAATGTAAACATAAAACTGTTTTTCATTTCCATTTTTAAAACTCCACAGGGAGCCACTGGAGAGGAGCTAAAGAGACCCCGGAGCCGCAGGTTGCTGACCCCTGTCCTAACCATACAGTAACAATAGTTTATTTGCCATAATCACAATCTTTCTCTAAACTTAGCCATACTGTAGTTGCCATGTGCAAATATTGTAAAGAAAAGAATTATGAAACTATCACAGAGCAAACATATTGTATATATTTGACCATAATCCATGGTTTTATGGAGTCGTCTGAAAACAGCGATACTGTTGGAGAACCACATTCAACCCCAGATTGAAAGGAGATTTACGTGGTAGATCAGAGTTGCCATAAAATCCTGCAAGACTTCACGCAATTAATTTGAGTTGATTTGGAGAGAAAATTAGTCAAAATGGGTCACATGAGGTTTAAATCACATTTCTGTGATGGATGCTGCTCAATCAAAAGTTACAGCATATTAAACTCACATGTTCTTCATCACACCATACTCCTGAGATGACAGAAACATCTCAAGTCACATGTCACCTGTCATCTGTGTCATGTTTTGTATTACAACAAGGAGACAAAGATTCAGAATATGTTCTCAATATGTGATGCATTTTTTTAAACATTAGCAAGCTACAGACGGTCATAACAGACCGGATCCCCTCAACCACTGAGCAGCGCTCGCACATCAAACGTCTTTAACGTGTGTGTATTGTGTCCTTGTGGGTGTGTGTATTGATTTGTGCAGCAGGCATTAGTTCTCTGGTTATTAATATTAGTTATTAATAACCTGAGGAGAGAAGCCTAATGGGAGCTCTACTTCCTCCAACTGGTTTATTCATAGCAGGATCATTACTACCATCATTGACCTTCTTCCTGCTCGTCTGTCTGACTGATGGACAATGTGTGTGTGTGTGTGTGTGTGTGTGTGTGTGTGTGTCCTGTGTCTATGTACCTGTCTCTCTCACATTATATTTCCTACAGTGAACTGCTGATTGTGTGTGTTTCTCTCTCTTTTCTCCGTATGGAATCTCAGCTCCTTCTGCTCTGATCATCTCAAACAATTGGGGAGGCATGTCATATGGGGGGGGGATTCCGATTTTTTAAACATTTTTATTCTGTAAATCTTTTAATCTGGAAAGAACTTTGCACTTAAATTTGATAAGTGCTATACAATTATTATTATTATTATTATTATTACTACACTAGTTGCCTTGGTTACTTATCTCTAATTTCTTATATAAAACGAAAAATTAAGCAGTAAAACAATTTATGAGATTTATTAAAAACAATCACCGTGGCCTGAGAAGTGTTTGTAATGTGTGTTATAAGCCTGTCTGCAACTGCACGTACAGCAGTCCGTTGCCTTCACCGGGTTCCTGTCTCGGGTGAGCGGACCGGCACATCTCCGTTGCTCCGCTGTGGGTCCACCCCGGACAGCTGACGGCGAGGTAGCGAGCAGCGAGCTTCAAGCAGCGAGCCCTGAGCGGATCTCGCTCCATCCTCTCCCCGGCGGGGTCCAACTCCTGCCGCTGCCACGCGGCCCAAACAGCCCTGGCCCTCGCTCAGCTGTCCAGACTGACTCACGGCGGGACTACGGCGGCGTGCAGCGGTCCGATGTGCTGCTGTGCTCCATTACTGGATCCCGGTATGGCCGAAGGACTGCTGTACGGGTCCTTCAGGGATGCTACAACAAGCTAACTGTTGCGTTAGCTAACACTAGTAATAGGGATGACCGATAAATAATAACACTAGTATAGTGTTAGTAGTTAGCTAACACTAGCAGCTATCTACAGCTCAACAAATAGCAAAAATAAACAGGATTTGTTTATGTTTTTAAAAATAGTTCACAATTTGCACGTTATAATTAATTTCCTGATAAGCTGCTGTCTGATAGTTTACTGCCAGTTCATCACGTACATACAGCGGTAGAGACTGAAGAGGACATTTGGACATCCTCATTGTCAGTCATGTATTCTGCTGGTTGTTGATTGATAATAAGACATGTCAAAGTCAAAGAAGCTAAGGCAGGATAACCTCCCTTAGCTTCTTTGACGTGTTTTAGCCGATCATAGATAAGCATGAAAAAAATGGAATGCATTGAGTTGATAGGAGAGGTCCCTTCCTAAGGGAGGACGGAGGGTGCTCGACCTCCTCAACCCCCTCCCCCCGATGCCACCACCACTTCACACACACAGTCTGCCCTTTCCCCTCTGACCTGCAGGGTCGCTGTTGAGGCATTTTTATCTGGATTTGAATAATGGATCTTTTCCAAAGAAGAAAGAAAAATGATTTTATAAATGACACTGAGATTTGGTAATGGTTTATTTCAACCAATTACTCTTTTTTTTAAATATTTTGATCTCCCTCTTGCCTCTCAAAAATAGAGGCGGAGCAGCGTCCTCTGCCTCTATATGGACCAGCCTCCACTGAGCTTCCTGAGAGATGTGTCTTGGCTGAAGCACAGTCCTCCCTCCGGCTCACAGCTGGCAGCAGCTGCAGAGCTGCATGTCTTTCTGTCTCTCTCATAGCCCACTGCCCTACAACTCCCTACGTCCTGTCAGCAGAAAGCTGCAGCAGCAAATAACCAAGAAGCTGCCTCAATAAGAAGGAAAGCAGGATGTGACAGAATACTAATCTGCACTTTTCTGTTTTCCGTTCCCTCGATGCTTCATTTTCTTCTATCAGCTCTTATTTTATTACTAATGAATATTCACTCCATCTGCCCCATGCAGGTCCTCTCTGCCCACACATATCCTGCTGTAAAGCTCGATATCCAGTAGCTTCCTGGCCTACGGCAAAACTTGACACAAGTGCACTGTAGTATAAACAGCTGTTTAACAATACACAGTGTGTGTGTGTGTGTGTGTTGATGTATGGTTGTGTGTTCTGGTCAGTACGGGAGAGTAATGTAGAAATGTGACAGCAGGTGAAAGTGGAGAATCTGAAATATTAAAAACAGTGGTGGTCTGATGTGTCACATGGTGATGAGAGCATTAACTGTGTGTGGTATTCCTATCTGGAGCATAGAGCACTTTCTTCTTCCAGAAATGTCAGTTTGAAGGTTCCTTCTGGACCTCGCAAATAGCAGTTTGACAACAAGCGAGACGGTTTAAGTGTAATTATGAAATTTTGTGATATTGAATAGGTGATTGCAGAACGTGTGTGTTTGTGTGTCCTTCACATATCTCCAGAACCGCTCATCCAATCTACTTCACCAACCCGGTCTCACTCCCAACTCGTCAAATACCGCCGTTTGGGCAGCACCTCTCGGCATCGGAGACCGACGCACCAATTAGCAACAATATGTGACGAACTGGGCTTACAACTAACTCCAATGTAAACCCAGCCACGGCGTTGATAGACGGTCGAGAGAGCGAGAATCTGTTCAGGGAGGAAGGGGAGGTGGACGGGTCAAACAAACACAAGACTTTACTAAAAGAAACGTTGACTTATTTTAGTCACGTCAGGCTTTAGTCATGTGACTCGTCGGTACAGTCCTGAGAATCCTGTGAGTCACTAGTCAGTGAAGTTAACGTCAACCATGACCGTTTCCGAGGTTGAGAGGTTGTGTTACCTAAACCTAACTTCCTGTGAAAACGGCTTATTTATTTTGAAAGGACACTATGCATGTAACAAGTGTATATTGACACGTCGTTTGCTGCTGCATGTTGGATATCACATTACAACCCAGCTCAACTCATCACATTCTGACGCTTTGTCAGACCCTGGGTAGATGGGTTTACATTGTACTTAAAGGCATGCCCGGTGCATCTCATTGTGGTGCTAAAGGGTGCCATATGTGGAGTTATCAACACGCCTCCGTATTTAACACCCTGGGAAAGAGAACAGGCTGTTCGAACGCTGCAATCAGCCACCCCAAGCAGGCACTGCACTAAGAACCAATCAGAGGTTGAATAAACACATTCTTAGTTGTTATTCATGAAGTCTCTCAGCTGATCTGCTCCATCACGACTGGCTGGGTGTGGTTTGGTGATGCAACATAAGCAAGAAGAAGAAGGAATTTTATTTGTCATAGTACATACATGAAATTTGACATCTGCATTTATCCCATCCAAAGTATTTTAGGAGCAGAGGGCTGCTGTAAGCACCCAGGGAGCGACTTGGGGTTTCTTGTGCATTTCGACATGCAGTTTTGTAGGAGCCGGGGATCAAACTGCCAACCTTGTGGTTAAAGGACAACCCGCTGTACCCACTGAGCTACAGCCACCCCATCAGAAATACTGGAGAGATTGGAGATGTTGGGGATTGAACCTGGGGCCTCATACATGTAAAGCATGCACTCTACCACTGAGCTACATCCCCTGTCCACCAAGCAACCCTCCAACTCTCACCAAACTTTCATTCAAATGTGGCTAAACTCTGACTGGTACAGGGACGTATGTGACATCACTTGTGTCCAACTGAGCCCCGCCCACTTCAGACCAGGAAGTGAAAATGGAAACAGAGAAATCTCTTCTGTGAAATAACCCAAACTGTTGAAACTATTGTATTCGTGTCGGACCCTACCACTCATAGTGAGAAAACATGTCCAGCATCTTCGTTACATCGTTGGAACATGAGTTAGCAAGCATTTGTTAGATAAGACTAGAGAAACCTGTCCGTCCTTCCTGCATACCACGACGACTGAATGATGATATCAGGACATTGTAAAAAAAATTAAGTGACTTTTTAACCGTTCTGAAAATGTTATTTCAGAAAGACTGATTTAATAAAATGATGCATGTTGCAGCTGCAGCAGACATCTCACATTAATGATGACATTTTGAGGATTGTGTGTGCATGTGCGTGAACCATTTAGAATGTGTGTGATCAATGAATGTGTGTTTGCATGCTCATGGCATGAGTGTTTCACAAAGGGAGCATTGTGTGTGTGAATATGAAGAGCTCGTTCACCCTGCAGTGTGAGATCCTTCCTGATTTGTGCTCTGCTTTATGGAGAGATCTTTGTTCAGCCGTGTTTGTCATCTCTCACGACTTATGTAATGGAGTAACACCTACACACACACACACCGGCTGGAGAAATGAGGAAACAGGAAACAGGATTTGTTTTTGCCAGTTTTCAGCGAGGAGTTCCCCGTGGAGCCCTTCCTGATCTGGATGTGTGTAAACACACAAACTCAAAGACGCACAAACAACAAACCTTCACATGTGAATGCATCTGTGTGCACAGATGAACAGGTGGGCAGACACCCAGATGTTCATACCATAAATAAATACACACATCTCTTCCTTCCCACTGAGTCAACAAGTCGGTGTTGATGAAAAAAAAACACAGTCAGTTTCCCCTCCAGCTTCCTGTCAGGATGTGACAGCGATGGACCGTTTTCCTGTGGACACGCAAAGACAATGTGAGCATGAGTAGCCATTAACCTCTGAGCCCCATTCATAAAAACACACAACATGTTTATCTACCGGGGGATACAGGATGGACGTCACTGCCTTCTGCACCACTTCAACACACACGTCTTAGTTGGATGACTTTACATTTCTAAATCCTTCAAGTTTTCATTGAAATATTATGAACATATTCTCATTAAATTGCAACTTTATTCTTGTGATATTACAACTATTTTCTCAAAATATTACAAATTCATTCTCAACATCTGCGTGGGATATATTTTGAATGTGAAAGTTTTGAACATGAGCAGAAATCTTGCTGAAAGCTATTAAAGTCCAGGAGTTTATAAATGAGTTCAAATGAATGAATGTATCACTGAGGTGAATAGGTCCAACATGCAAATTAAAAACGTTACTTCGCCAAACAGAGGAGGATGGAAGAGTAAATCACCTACATACAGAAAGCCTGAGAGCCTTACTGCATCATATTCTATCATATTATTAGATTTTAAATTGTCAGCTGTACCTGAATATTGTGTTTTCTGTTTCAGAAATAAAGACATTTACACCATAAGTTGATGGAGAAATATTCACCAGAATGCAGGAAATTAAGTACTTCATGCTCCTGGCCGGAGGAGGAGTCGCTGCTGCCGGGCGCAGAGCTCTCCGCCTCCCGCCGGAGCTTGGACGGCAGGTCGCTGCCTGAGGCCCGCTGGAGTTCTGAGCTGAAGGATTTTCTGGTGAATCTGCATGACTTTGTCTGATTCCTTTCTTCCTCCACTGCTATGCTGCTCCGCTATGCTATGCTGCTCTGCGACATACAGCTGATCTCAACATAAACAAAAACACATATGATGATGTGATGATGGTGCAAGCTGAACGAGGGGGCAACTAGTTTATATTTCCTCCGCTTTGTGCCGACCTGGAGGAAGTTGAAGTATCTAACAGTAACTTAGAGGGGCTGGACTTTGGATCGGTCAAGTCGTTACGGAAATGTTACGAGGCCTGAAGATTTCCAACGTGACTTTCACGTGAAGGTGACTCAGGTACTTATTCAGACATAAGTGTTCATTTATATAACTTTCGACACACATCAGAACAAACTGAAGCATCCGACAGCCCTCAAACTCCTGCTCGGTGTGTGCTGCTTGAGTGTTTTGTTTAATACTTGTTTTCATATTTGCAAAAGTATTTCTATTTATTTCAATTCAACATGAAACATTATTAGAATAAAAATAAGATGCATTCATTATTTCAGTCAAGGTGTTCCATTTGTACAAGCAGATGAAAATATGCTCCGCTCAGAGCTAGTGAGGAAGAGCTAGTGAGGAAGAGCTAGTGACCTAAAGGGAGAGTGACTGCTGATGGTGGGAGGGAGGGGGAGTGGATGGGTCCAACAAACACAGGACTTTAACCCGGAGACCGCTGTTCGTGTCCCAAAGTGTTGTTGAGTTATTTGGCAATGTCACTTTGACTGCCTCTCTCTTTTAGATATGCATGTAGAAGAACTTCCTCATCAGTGCTTCTGATGTAACATGCACAGTACGTACAAATGATCATTAAGTTAGTTCATAGCTGAGCATCCTGTGAAAACTCAGAATGAAGTAAAACAACTGACACAGTGGAGGGAGTTTCTTCACATTTTGGTGATCAAAGTCACCGTGACCTCACAAAACAGGTTTTTGGCCATAACTGAAGAATTCATATGCTAATTCATATGCTAATTAATATGCGATGAACGGACCCTCGCACCTTCCCGCGTGTTGGGGGTACTGGCGGAATGCCGACTGACGTGGCCAGGCGCGATGAAACCGGAACTCTGATGAGCGCGATGACGCCTTCCACAAGACAACAAAAAAAAGAAAAATGCTTAATGAGATATAAAGGGGGCGTGGCTAATGTTTAGGTTATGGGGATAACCTTCACCAATTAAACAGGAACTCTCTCCTGAGTGATATGACACCTCCCACAAGAGTCTACGACAAACGGTTCATGAGTTATGAAAGAGGGCGTGGCTAACATCTTAGGGCGGGGCTATGAGTATATTTTTGCATGTAAATGTCTTCAGGACTGGACCACCATCATGCCTGAGAAATTTGGGGCAGATCGGACTATGTACAGTGGAGTTACAACAACTTCCTGTTTCATGGCGAATGGCTCAAAATGGCCGCCACGCCACAATCAGGTCGTTCAGTGAAAACTCACCATTTGAATAATGTTTCACCCTGAAGATCTTAAGATGGTCCTGACCAAATTTCAAGTCGTTCTGATTAAATCTGTTGGAGGAGTTTGTTAAAGTACACGTCCTATAAAATGCTAAAAATGGGTGAAAATCGCACATTAAATTAAAAATGTCTGATTTCCTGTTGAGTTTTGGGCATACCTCCAAGAGGCTTTTTAGTCTCCACATGTTACATCTCTCTGCCAAATTTCATATATGTAGGTGAAACCGGAGCGAGGGGCTACATTTTTCCAACTTTCTAGGGGGCACTAGTGAGCCATTTTGCAACACCCAAGAAAAATATAATTTTTTTTACCGCATCTGATGAAGTGTGCCAAGTTTAACAACTTTTTGAGCATGTTAAGGCCTCAAAAAGGCGATTCAATCGAGATAGTAATAAACACTAGTTTCAATAGGGCCTTCGCTGGCTCGACGTTGTCGGTGCTCGGGCCCTGGTTATGACATTTTGTGTCTAACAGGATCAAATGTTGAGGTGATGACATTTAGGACAGACGTGGATGTAAACTGACACTTGACTAGATGGTAAAGGCATACAACCACAACTCTAGTTCGGTGACATTAATTGAACACAATTGTAGCTGTATGTACACTTCATTTTTCTTTCTTTAAAGTGCAGTGCTGTAGGTGTGTACACCGTTATCAATCCAATACAAGGACTCTCAAAACTAACTCCATAGGAAGCAAAAAGTCAACAGTTAGGATGAGGGTAAGACAAACCTGGTAGGGAGATGATGGAAGCTTCACTTTGTCTTGACATTCCTGCTGTTTGTCATTCCCTTAAAGAGACAATACGCTGTTTGCTCCTTTTTCAGCAGGAAGGTGGAGTTTAGATGAGTTTGTGCTGCAGGCATGTGGCACGCAGTGACAAACTCCACATGAATGCATGTTTGTCATTCATGTACTGTGGTCTAAACACCATTATAATGTGTGCTCACTTATGTAATCAAGTGTCTTAACCCAGTTACCCTGTACTGGTTTACCACATTATTATATGCTAATATTAGAAAACTAGTTTAGTTTCCTTCCAGCTACACATGTATTTCTGTGTCACGGAAACAATGTACTCCGTGTGTCTGCCCAAGCATGTCATAAGATGTATATCATGTGACAACTGGAGCAGGACACCAGGAATGTTACCAGGGATGTAGAGCGATTAAAGCATTGCATAACACATATTAATATAATTCAGTGGCGCTGCCCTGGACGCCGTACTTTTGTGTGTAATTTCACTCGTTTCCTGAAGAGCCAGTTTCTCCAATTGTGACTCATCAGTCTGTTTTAATAGTTGTCTTTATAGAGCCTGAACACTGGGTCATAGAGGTCTGGCTATCTTTAGACCTCAGCGTGACTTATTCATCATCCATTGGGGACACTTAGAGGACCACAGAAGAAGACGTGTTATCACCTGACGACAATAAGTCAAGGTACAGTAACCAGGATGGTTACTCTTACTGAGAGCTCTGTGAGGCTGTACTGAATGCTAACGTCAACATGCTACATGCTCACGTCAGCCCCTGTGTGACACTGACAAAGCGTGACATGGTGATGTTTTGCAGGTATACAGCAATCTGTGTGTTTCAGTACCCATACTACCATACTATTTATGTCAGAAAAAGATTCAGTATGCCACAAAATACCAGGATGTGCTACTACTGTACATCCGGTCTGTAGTATGCAAGCCAGCATGCTTTTTTCTGGCTATTGTGACCCACAATCCTCTGCACAGCGGATATATGAGCCAGAGGGTAAAAGTTCAAGGCACAATGTAATGACAAAGTAGTTTGTCCCAGACACACCAGGAACGTCAGGAGCGTGTGGTGGCTGCGTGATTCACGCGTCGGGCATTCACACCAGCTGCATTTCAGCTGCATCCCAGATAGCAAATTGACTCCGCAACGGATCCGCTCCGGAGGCATTTTAGGCTCCGGTACGAATCCGCAAAACGGGTCCAGATAGGAGTCCACTTGCACGGCGGGACGGATCCGTAACAGATACGGATCACGGATCCAGACCAAATCTGGCCCGGACACTGCCCGTATCCGTTCACAAATGAGCTCATCCGGCCCGGATCCGATTCGGACCCGTTCATGAAGTGGCTCATTCAGTCCGGACCCGTTCCGGACCCCTTATTAAAAATGGCTCTGGCCAAAACTAGCCACAGAGAATATCAAAAATCTAGCTGACCAACATCTAATTGCTCTATAAAAGTTTGAATACTTCTTATAACCAGTCATTCTTTATTATTAATAAAACATTCAATTAATTTAAAACTTGAAAAAATCTGAACCTATTCTTTAAGCCCCCCTGTGGTTCTCCAGGTAAATGCTTTTACTGTGAAGCAGAAGTAGGACAATTGGGTTATTAGCAGTAACTTAATAGCTCTGCTACTGCTGTAAGAGAGCCAGTAGTTATCAGGAAGGATCATGTCAGATAGAATTACTTACGCTGGGAAAAATAAATGCATAGTTTCCTGTAAATCCCGTATGTAGTTTTATCCAAAGGTGGACTCTGCCTTACCACCGTGGCCCGGGTTCAAATCTGACCTGGGGCCCTTTACTGCATGTTAACCCCTCTCTCTCCCCCTATCCAGCACATCTGTCCTGACTATCTAATAAAGGGAAAAAGCCAAAACATAATCTAAAAACAGAGGTCATTAGACTGTAAATGCATTGAATAGGTGTTACTGGAAAAAGGATATGCTTCCATACATAGTATAAAATCCTTTTTTATTTAATGAAAATCTTAATGAACACAGTATGGTACACCTTGAGGGAATTTCATTACATCTGGTAAAAACATCCACTTGAACTGAAGAATGAACTGATTACAATTTGGTGGTCAAGGTCACTGTGACCTCACAAATCATGTTTCTGGCCACAACTCAAGAATTAATATTGTAATTATGACAATTTCATAAAAAGATGAAGTAATGACATGCAGCTCAGCACTGTGTGTCAAGTTCTTCTAGTCAATAATAAGAAATGCAAATGAATGAATGAATTAAAATGAATAGTAAAAGTGTATTGGGGATTAGAATGATAGAAGTGACAATACAGTACAATGAAATGGCTACTATGGGGACTAACATCATCACACATGAATCTCAGCTTAACAGTGATACCCAATTTATGTAATTCTAAAAAGACTGTTTAGGGACCCCAGTATGCAGAAATAGTCAAATACACCATTTTAGAAAAGGAGACGTTAACACATTTAAACTGCATCCAAAAACCTGCATGTGATTATCATAAAGTGGGCATGTCTGTAAAGGGGAGACTCGTGGGTACCCATAGAACCCATTTACATTCACACATCTGGAGGTCAGAGGTCAAGCGACCCTTTTGAAAATGACCATGCTAGTTTTTCCAAAATTTAGCCCAGTAAAGTTGGGTCTCAGAGGGTTAACAGGATGATGAGGATCAGCAAGTTCAACTGTATGAAAACAACGGAGGCAACAAATGTGATTGACTGTTGTTGATGTTGAGCTCATGACTCTAGCTTTAAACCTGAACCTACTAGAGCCTCTGAAAGACAGTCAGAGGGTTAAATACCGGTCGGCTCAGCAGGGATGCCGACAGTGGCACGCTTCCTCGAGCTCCCCCGATCTGCGGCAAGGTTGAACCACCGTATTGCGTGTTTTGAAATGTCAGCATCAGTGGCGGCACAGGAGACGGCACTCTTTCTCACGGCATCTGTAATCACATAAACAGATTATCATACAAAATTTCATGAACCCCCATCGTAACCAGCAGTTTTGATGTTTTAAAAGGATACACATAACCACTTTTAGACTGAAAGGCTGCTTTCTGACATGTAAAAGTTCTCTATACAATATTCAGAGCATTAATATATCATCATCAACTATTGTCTATGTAAAGCTATAGAGGAGTAATGTCTACCAACAATTTTAATGTAAACAGTAACAATTGCTTACTCAGGAGCAACGTCTTCGATGCCATCTGGCTGAAAGACTTTTTCCCATTTATCCCTTTGGGCAAGGATGTTCCATGTCACACGTTTTGTGTCATGTCCCCCGATGGTTGCCAGGGAGGAAATCTAAAATGGAACAAAAAAAGTCCTGTCAATATCTTATAATTCACAGAATGTTTTTAAAATATATTTTTATCAGACAGTGTATAAATATCCAGTGTTAATTACATACGTTTTCTTCTCAAGACCCAAGGGAGATGTCATCCTATATGAGCACAACATTTTGAGCCTAATTGTAGTGCATTACAAACTGTACAGGGACTGGCCTTTCCATTTCTTGGCCAGCTGGGTTCTTGCTGGTCAGATAGTTCACTTTGGCAATTAATTGCTCTTGCTGGTGTTTTATATACTAAGTTCCTAATATGGACTTCTGCCGCTGTTAAAAAAAGATTAGAATATATATATATATATATATATATATATATATAAAAAATGTCAGTCTGCTTTGGACAACTCATTAAGAAGGTTTAACTTAGCAGATGGTTATGTTTATTATTGCTTATTTCTTTACCACAAAGAAGCCTTGATTTGGTAAAGGTCAAATTAATGTCTTACATGTTATACATATCTACTAGAGGGGTGAATCTTCACTGGCACCCACGATTTGATTATGATTCAACAATT
>CAKAOH010039787.1:0-12540 GCA_916701665.1 Sebastiscus tertius
CAGCTGGTGAAATGAGCAAACGCTGGTGTGAGTGCTGGGCTTTGTTGATTTGATTGACTAACTGCAAGCGATAATGTATTGGGGAATGGTGAATAAAACTGTGTACACTACAAGAAAGCCAAACCTTGTCATTTTGGCTGTGCAAAACACAGAAACTAATATTGATAGACTGTTGGAACCAAAGCTGTTTTTTTGTTATGGGGCTGTAAATATAAATATGATTTAATTATATTGTTGGCAGGCAAGACATTACAGGGGTCTAATTTTTTAATTATAGTTTATTTATTTATTTATTTTAATTGCATAGTATAGTGCTGTGTATAGGTAGAGTCATAGGAAAGGCGTATCCCATGTAGACCGCACCATATATTCCGGTGTGTGCCTTCCATTGTGTGTGGCAAGCGGCAGAAAAAAACGTTTTTTTGACCGCAGTGAAGATGTTTGTTTTGAAACATTAAACGCTGTCAGATATAGTTTGATAAATGATTTTTCATGGATTTTGGAAGTGCTTGCATCTATTTTATTTAAATAAACCTTTTGCTTATGGACTTTCAAACGACAGAGTTATTGGAATTATTTGGACCACAAGAGTCGGAAAAAACTCTCTGCAGCCACCAGTGGAATCTAATTCTACATGGACTAAAGAAGCAATGTTACCGTGCATTTTCTTCTTACCTGCCCTCAGTGCTGGTCTCCAGACCCTCCACCTCCAAAATTGCCTCTCTCAATTCCTCTCTGAGCCTCTGGATCTCCTGCAGAAGGACGCCCTTCCTCCTGCGGATGTCCTCCAGCTCAGAGCGCTCCTCTGGGCTCAGGTCTACTGGGACTGTAAGGGAAGAGAAGAAGAATGACTCCATTACTGCTGCTGCTGCAGATACAACAAACTGTGACTGTGCCCCAATAACCTGAGGCAGATCGGGGCTATATTAGTAACATAAAAAGCCATCAAGAACAACTATTTTGAGAACTGCATTGTTGCTCAAATTGGTCATGACTAATTCATTCTATCAATATCTTACAATGGAGAGGAGTGTGAGTAGTAGGGTAGTAACAGAAGTAGCTGAAGTCAGCAAATGTGAATATAAAACGTGTAGTTAAAACTAAGGCACTGGGTGAGGACACTTGACTGTTTTGTTTTTCTTTTGTAAAGATAAAAATGCCTCTTATTCTACTACTACTACACCACACGTCCAAACATTTTCCTTAATCTGTCCCTTTCTTGTCCCTCCTACCCTATTCCTTTATCGCTACATTGCACTAGTTTGTGCAACCTGTGAAACAATACTGAAAATCAGCAGTCTCCTGATCTATCACTGCAACATAATGTAAAGCATTAACACTGGCCACTGGCTAAGCTGTGATACACTCCACTAATAGAGCAGACAAACACATCATGGACTCAAAAGACTCCAACACAGACAGAGCCCCAAGGCTACAGTAAAAGAGTCAGTCAGATTTCATTTTAAAAACATTTCTCCCACAAGTAATATAATTAATATAATAACAGGTGAATGGATTTTCATTAGTGCTGCTCCCTGTGAACTGTTTTCATTGCATCTACTTACTACTGAAAAAGTAGTCCCTGTGAAAAGTGTCCACAGTGAGGTACTATGATATTTAGACTGAATCCTACTCCATCAGTTACTTGATAAAATGTAAGATCTGGGCAGAATCAGAGGTCTCCAAATCGGCCAGTGCAACACAGTGCCATACAGGTAAAACAGCTATTTGTTTAGTTGACGTTGACAGAAGGATAAATTCATATTATTTTCAGTGGTGCCACTCACTTGCCACTGTCAGTAATCGCACTCCCTGTCTCTCTTATTTTCACGGCATGAAAACCCTAACAAAGGCAATTCTATCAACACGATTATAAGAGATGTAGCGAAAGGTGATATTAAAATGGAGAGCTGGGTGATATATCGACACCATAATAATCAGGCATCTTCTCAGGAATTTCCGCTATTGTAAAATCATATTTGTTTTTTGTAGTTTTGAAGTCTGCGCTACAGCTGAGTTACACAATTTTTTAAAGTTATTTGTCAAAAATCTACTCCTGTTACCTGTTTGTATTTCATTTATAAAGAAATGCTGCCATGTAAATATGTTTTAACAGCACAAACAAACTTACATGGACTTGTACACCCAGATGCCAGTTTATACCTAAATGAAACTTAGGCAATCTAATACGCCAGCCCTGCACTTAATCATACCATGATAAATGATATAATATTACATTTTTTTTTATCTTAACTGTTTTAGAGAGATGATGATTCAACTTAATTGTCACTTTGGAGACTATGGTTTCTGTTGAATATTGCATTATGCTGAGGAGTTTTTAATATTTTGTAAATTTTTGTCAGTGTGGGTAGACTAAGACAGATAATAATGACAGATAATAATGCACACAGTGCACTTTAATAGACTTTAATTCTGCACACCACCGACAGCTCTACTCTGCACCTTTATAGACTGGTTTTACTGTATTCTACCAATAATGTACAGCTTATTTTGCACTTTAGTCTATTTAAAAAAAATATATATATATATTTAAATCATCAAATATCGTGGTGATTTAATTAGAGTATAAGTATGGCTCAATGAGGAAGCTGGTTAATAATTAATAATTGACTTGTGGAGAAGTTTATAAATAAGTTTATACTTCTTCTCACTCCTTTTCAAAAATGTAAATCAAGGCATCAAGTGTTTGGCAATTTATTTTTCTTATGTTTTTCATTGTATCTAAATACTACTTATTTCTGACTGTCCACTTATTGGTATGATCACTCTCTTTTTCTTTATTTTTTATTTTATTTTTTTGTATTCTACATGTTCTAAATAAATTTTGAATTAAAATGAAATGAAATATTTTTGGTGTTGATGTATTTTGCACAAAATATCGTGATGATTTAATTAGAGTATATGTATGGCTCAATAAGGAAGCTGGTTAATAATTAATAATTGACTTATGGAGAAGGGGTGGGATTAAATAAGTTTATACTTCTTCTCACTCCTTTTCGAATATGTAAATCAAGGCATCAAGTGTTTATTTTTCTTATGCTTTTCATTTTATGTAAATACTACTTCTTTCTGACTGTCTACTTGATAGTATGACCAATCTTTTTCTTTATTTTTTATTTTATTTTTTTGTATTCTACATGTTCTAAATACATTTTGAAATGAAATATTTTTGGTGTTGATGTATTTTGCACAAAAATATGATGATTTATTTTGTCCAAACCACCCAGATCTAGAGCTCAAAGTATAGCAGCTTGTGATCATCAGTTAGCAGCACCCAAAGGCTGCCAGACACCAGTGTGTGTTTACACTGCAAAACAAACAGCTGCTTTAAAACACCACCAACCAACCACGCCCACAGTCTGGATCAACTGTGTGGTTTGATTCATTACATACCTCAGCAGCACAGGGTCATGATAACAAGGAGGTTTCATAGTATAAGCAATGCACAATTATAACAAGCTCTTGTGTAACTTGCAGGCTGGTCAGGGTGTTGCCCAGCAACGTTAGCTGAACGTTAGCTCGAGCACACAGAAATAATCAATATTTAGTTGTCGTCAGGCGAAGCTAATGCACCTGTGTGGCTTATTTTAACCAAGATGTGGTTTACCTATATACCTATACTTTTCGGATAAGACAGCAGATAGTCTAAGGTCGATGATTTTCATATAGATGTTTAACAGAATGATCTTTGTGTCACACCTGAGCAGATACACTGAGCCAGTAGCAGCTAGCCTCAGTTAGCTAGCGGTAGACTATAGCTCATTAGTAAAACCACTTACTGTAGTCCAGCTCATCCATCTTTGGCGCTTTGCTTTTAGGCATAAATAGTTCAGAGTCGACTGTCATTCAATATCAGAAAACTAGGGATATATGTGTAAATATATCCTCAAACTAAAGGGTGAAAAACAGACAACCCCTGGTGTCGAGATGTTGGGCCGGAGACAAAGAAGGTGGCGACACCGGAAGCGGTGTCTGGCTGTCGAGGAGTCGACTTCCGGTCAGTAGCTTTTCAAAATAAAATCACTTATATTTAGTAATGCAAAAAGATGAAGTTTGGCATAAATGCATAAAATTTGGCAGTGGGGCCAAAGTATAATGATTAAACAGTGATAAGTTAATGTTTGTTTATTTATTTATTTTATAGTCACAAGGCTTATTGCTGTTCACAAACCTTTCCATTCTACTTGGAGTTCAAGGGGCACAGATTTCTAAATACATTTTAATGGTAAACTTTAAAATTTTGAAAGAAATACTCTGAAGTGTCTGTTTCCAGGTCCTTAATGGCAAGGCTTAATGATCAGGCTGTTGAGGTAGTGCAGCAGTACAAATACCTTGGCACGGTGCTGGATTACAGGCTAACCTTTGAGACTCAGGTGGACGCTGTTTGTAAAAAAGCTCATCAGCGGATGTATTTTTACTGTAAACTTTCTAGTTTTAAGGTGGACAGCACTTTTATGAAAATGTTTTATTCTTGTTTTATCGAGTCTGTCTTGAGTTGTCTTTTATCAGCTGGTATGGGTTGCTTACCCTCAAAAACAGGAACAGGTTGCCGGGTATAGTCAAAGTGTTCAGCAAAATTGCAGGCACCATCCTTAATGACTTGACTCCTCTGTTCCAAAGTAGGACCTTGAAGAAGGTTCAGTCGGTCCTAGCTGATCCTATCAGTCCCCTGTCCATTGACTTCAGATTGCTCCCGTCAGGCCGCAGATACAGTTTGCCTAAACTTAGGACCAATAGGCTCAGAAATTCTTTTGTTCCGACTGCCATTGGTTTCCTAAACAATGCTCTGTAATGTTGTATGTTGTAAGCTTTTGGTATTTATTGCCTTTAATAGGCTATTTATTGCGTTTATTGTAGTGGTTTGATGACTGTGTGGTACTGCTGACTGTACAACAAATTGCCCCTAGGGGATAATAAAGTTTTCCTTGACCTTGACCCTTGAGGTAGTTGCACACCTCTCTTAAGGGGCACTAAGAGTATATTTTCATAAAGATATATTTTTCCAAATTAGATTTTGTACTTTTTGTGTAAACAATTGTAATTTTAGAGTGAGATCAGTCATTGCAAAGACACGAAATACAAAGGTCCAAAAAGAAAGTTGGACATGCATGGACACCTAAGGATTGCAAACCTTTAAAATGAATCCATTTGGTATTTGACAATCTCACCATAATGTCCATTTAGTAGCTGTTCTGGTGCTTTTGATTGTAGCTACCAAATTGTCTTCATCAGCAGATGGATTTTGCTCTGTCATCATGGCACTTTAAGGACTTCTCATCCATGTTGGCTAAAATGTTGAGACAAAGTTCATCCTTGACCTTGGAGGCATCAGTTGACAATGCAATCTCACCTGAAGGTCCATTTAGTGGCCGTTCTGGAGCTTTTGATCATATCTGCAATATTCTGTGACAACTGGGCAACTCCGTCTGCTGAGGAAGATCATGTGATACACTACTACTGACCAAGCTAGACTATGTATATGTTTTCTATATATTGGATCTAAATCACTGGTTCCCTAAATGGTGATACATGAGAGAATATCTACACAACCACTACATTCATACTTCATCAAGGAGAACATCTTCTGTTTATTGGTGGTTTGTTTTGAGTTGTCTGCACATTTAATCATTTTACACTGCCTGGGTGAAGAATTTGATTTCCTCTGGGGCCATAGAACTTAAAAATGTATTTACTCAGGTTAAAGGCTTTGTCCAGATGGCACACGTATTACAAAATGAATTTTTAGAAGTCAGTAATTTACAAGAGTAACAAAACTGCTTATGTGAGCAAGAAGGAAAAGCCATGAGGGAGCAATTCACTTCAATAGTGAAACTGTTTTACAGCTATCTGTCTTCTTTGTTTAATGGAATATTATGATTGAGAGGAGTGAAGACAAACTATAGGCAGTAGTTTAGACAATACCATTAGATATAATATATTTTGTTGATAAAAGCAACTTCCCTCTCTTGATATCACATGAATACTTCTGACTGTTTTATATAAATATAAAGACACATCAGTGTGACAAAAGTACAGTCGATTTCCTCCAGACAAACTTATCAAGTTACATTTATTCAAAACCATATGTAACTATCAACTGTACATTGTGTATGTATATATTTCATATATTCATATGATTTTAGTAATAATTACAATTTCATTACAGGCAGGCCACTACAGACATCTTAATGGCATTGTCAATTGAGGGGGTTATACCCCGACATTGTCATATCAAATTGGTCTATAACACCGTGATCCGAGCTATGGCCAGACGACAAAATGTTTAGGAAGGTAAACTAGTCTCTTAAACATCAAGACTAAACATCTTGGCAAAACTCCATTCAAAGTGTATATAGATTCTTCTATTTGGTACTGTTACAAGCCTAGGCTCAAAATGTTGTGTTCACATTCTGTAGCTGTGTAAGCACAGTGTAGTTGTGGTAGACTAGCTGCATTGTGTGCTCAAAGGAAACAAAATAAAAGAAGAAAAATAAAGGTCTGGTGAGCAAAGAGTTTTACTCCATTTTCTGCAGTCAGGTTTCAACAGTTCATGATCAACAGCCAGAATTTACAGGCTTATTATACAAAGGCATTGATTTGTCCAGGCATGACCAAGACATACAGTATGTTGATGAAGCAGTCGGCGCATGATCTCACTGATTGATACACTGCACATGCTAATGATTTATCTCTTGTCCAGACCAAGTATATCAGCAGGTTTTATTATAACATTTAAAAAATCAAATTATAAAACATGACAATGCCTAGTACGGGCTCCAACATCTGCTGTTTGATTTCACTAAGGAGCACATCATCAAGATAATTTAAATTTAAAACCCAATGTATCACTTCATTCAACAGATCAGCTCTGCTGCCGGATAATTCCTCACAGTTAAAGTTGTTTTACCTCCATCTGATTTATCTTCTGATCAAAAGTCTGATGTGACAACACAGAGTAGCTGGATTTTAGTGTTGCGCCCTTGTTTGTCTCTATGGCAGGATTTTAAAGTTTCTAAATGATCAGTCAGTCCTACCTTTCAAAAGTGTTCAAATTGAGGCATTTAATTAATTTAAGGCTAGGAATGTAATGAGATCCATTTATCATAGTATCTGGACTAGGCTATTATTAGTGCATCCGTGTCTAGAACAAAGCATTGTATCAGACTCTGCGTAGATGTATTTAAAAGTTAGTATGCATTCTAGTGTGATTTTCTGTGCAGCTTTCGACTCCAGTTATTGTGCAAAATAAATGCACCATTTACTACTAAACAGAGGCATGTAATGTCCTCTACGCTTTCAAAGATCAGAGATAGTGATATATTCTTGACATCTGCGTGATTCTGATACATTTATTGAAAGTCTAAAAAGTCTAAAACCACTGACAAAGAAGCTTGCTTCGTTCAGACATTTTCATATTCAATATGTTGCAAAGTGTGATATCACTGACATCACCATCGTGCACCCACTGGTTAAGAAAAACAGGCAGATTATGCAAAAATGTCAGTAATGGTCACCGTTCAACGGCTCCATCGCTCCTACTAATGTAATGACCTTGAAAAGCTTGATCTCGCTGCTCTACGTTGAGTCACTTGCATGAACAAAATGTTCATTGAAGTGTACATTTCTCCACATTTTTCTCCACTGATGCTTAAAGCAGTGGAGAGTAGTGTGCTCAAAGATAACAGTAGGTAGGTGGGTCTACCAGTATGTCTAAGTATATAAGCTTTGCTTTGACGTAGTGGACGGACACTATGATAGCTGGACAGAGATTAAGAATATTTAGGTATCTTATATAAGTAAGAGCAAATAAGGGCGAAGGTACAACTGTACTGTCCAGTGTCAGATAAGGCATTCCCTTCATGGACGGACGTTTTTATACTCAAACATTTGGACGTTTTGGTTGAAGATAGACGGCCCGAGTGAATCTCAATGTATTTTTATAGAATTTCATGTTTAAGAACATCTTTCTCTGAATTTAATCTGATTTCTTTCCATCTCATTAAAAGGCAAAATCCAGGTAGTGCTTCTCTGCATGCATACTACTATGTATACATCCAACACATGCACTGTCTGCACAAAAAAAATCCCATAAACATTCGATTGTTCTTCCCTCTTACTATCCCGGGCTGTGCAGTTTTCATGCTTCTCAGGGTATGCTGAGCGTAATCCAACAGCTGTGCAATGAGGCGCATTTTTCATCCATTTTCAAATTCGTTATTAATCCCTGCAGTCGTGCTCCAATGATGCGTGGCTCGGTGGGTTATATCCCTTTCATTAAACCCTAGAAAAGCAGTTTCTGCAATCCAGGCTATTTTAAGTCTCTCAGATACTCCGCCCTCTCTCTCAGAGTATAGATGACAACAGCAATTATATAACTCAGTAGAGTGCTTTATCTGTCGATCGGCTCAACCAATCCCTGATTAGAATCTGGTAATCTTCACTCCGGAGTCGCCAACGATGAGACGAGCCATGGAAGGATGAACCTGTGAAATATTGAGAGATCAGAAAATAGAATTATTACCAAAGATAAGTCTCACATTAACTCATTAACATAACTCCACAACATTAATACTTAGTACTGTAGAAGCATACAGTACATCTGCTAAAGATGCAACACACCTCATTACTAGTTTGTGAAAAAAATAATCATGCGTCATTGTCAACCATGTTAATGATTAACAATCAATCATCAAAAGCTTATATATTACAAAGAACGTGCTTTTCTGCCTATTGTTAGTCATCATAGGGACAAACCAAATAATTAAAAACATTTAACATCAACCACAATCGAAATACTATCACTGGCACAGCCCTACAAAGTATATTACAGCTACATGAGCATGTGCTTTGTATGGATGGATCTAGAGGGAATCAAAACTTAAGCAAAAGGACTGTATGTAAAGTTTTACATGTATAAACGTTTTTTAATGTTTTTTTTATTGCCAATTCGACCTTCCGCAACTTTCTGGGTTTCCTCTATCAGCCTGTAGTCTGCTTTTAATGTGAAGAATGCGGTACGGTTTTTCCAGGAAAATCCAAGGGATGTAACATCATATGCGCTCTTGAGTGCCTTTACTGTCTTCAGCTCTGCTTCAGGGCTAACGGTGTGCAACAATAGCTAACGTTCGGTTAGAAATGGAGTCCGCTAACGCCAAGAAATGACCAGCCCCCAACACAACTCAGACTCCAACACAAACTCCACGGAAGCACAAAAAAAACAAAGTTTTATCTAGTGTAGCCCGTCGTGCAAAACAGGAATATGACCGAAGTCGGGGGAAAACTAGGATCAACATTGGCCGGTCCTTC
Organism: Sebastiscus tertius; assembly: GCA_916701665.1. Lineage (NCBI taxonomy): Eukaryota > Metazoa > Chordata > Actinopteri > Perciformes > Sebastidae > Sebastiscus > Sebastiscus tertius. The sequence continues at coordinate 9,328 of CAKAOH010039787.1, forward strand.
AATTCATGGAGGGACCTTTGTTTGGTTTTGGGTATCAAAACAGACCCTGAGCTGGCAAAATTACTATTGGTCAGGTAAGTTAACATTACTGCCAAGCATGTGAAATATATAGTGATATTGTGGTTTTAGCTGTGAATCCCATTCAGTCTTGTGTGTGTCGCCTCACTGTTTTGACAAATGCTCGCTCGCATCTACATAGTGTGAGCACATGCAAAAGCGCGAGCAACAGGACGATGACTGTCGTTAGCAATTTCTGATTCTTACATACAGCCCCTTTAAGCAAACTGAGTGTCGCACCATACCCAATCACCTACAGTTACTACACTCAGCTCACAGCACTTTATAACAAGTACATTCAATAAGTACCAAGCACAGTGTTTCCCCTTTCTGACCTGCGCTTGAAGAGGCCCATAGGGCACCAGTTCTCCATCCACAGTGAGTGTCCCCCGTGTGGACAGAGGCTGCAGCCTGAAGGCCCTGCAGGTGATATGGCTCACATACGGCGAGCTGACGGAGTGGTGGTTTCCTCTTTCCATGGCAAAGAACAGTCTCAGTAGAGTGGCTCTGGAGATCCCTGCCCGCACAAAGGTCAGGTGGATCAGCCCATCGTCGAACCTGGCCTGGGGTGCAGCATGAAGATCAGCCCCGAGGTGGGACTGATACAGGGCCAGGACCAGGACAAAGTCTCCTTCAATGGTGACCCAGTCTCTGGTGGGAAGGGGTTGGTCGAGGGGGGGTAACAAGTCATCCCTAGGGACATTTAAAGGCAGTGAGACAAAAGGACGGTTCTTCAGGGGTCCTGTTGGCTCGGCAATGTCAAAGTTAAAAGATGAGGATGGTGTGCGTAGAGAGGGTGAGGGCGAGGTGGAGTTTGGGGTGTTGGGTCGGGGGACGAGGTAGGATGAAGAGTGTGGGGAGGCACATGAAGGGGAAGATGGGGGTGTGGGGGAGAGAGACAGGGAAAGGGAGGGGAGTTTAGGGGGGAGGGAGTTTGAGTGGGAGTGCTGGAGGAGAGAGAGGGGCCTCGGCCGGGAGGCGTTCTGGTTTTGGTCCATAGTCTTGGGCTTGTAAGAGAAGGGAGAGTGACGAAATGGAGAGGAGATGGTGAGAGATCGCTCACGAGCAACGTCCTGGAAGGGTTCTTTCTGGTAGTAGGTTCCGTTCAGATCCATGTCCTCTACCCCGTATGAAGTGCCAGAATCCGTGTCTGCCTCCTGACTGAGAGGCGTGTTGAAGAGAGCGCTGGCTATCTGGCTGGAAGGGGCTGAATTCTTTCTTAGTGACTTTCTGGCTTCCTGAAGGCCATCTTGGTAAGTGAGACAACTCTCTGGCTCTTCATCTGCCTCTCGCCCCATGTCCACCCCACAGCTCTCTCCCAGATCTCTTGCATGCAACCCCTCTGCAGAACCACCACTGCCTTCCCCATCCTTCCCTCTGTCCTCCTCCTCCATCTCACTGGAGTCTTGCTCTACCGTTCCCTCATCCTCCCTTTCATCCTTGATCCCCGCCAACCTTTCTGCCCTTCCCATATTGCAGTCTTCCCTTTCAATTGATTCTGAACTCTCCGAACAACTCCCCTCCCTCTCCTCTTCTGCTTCCATCTCCACCTCCCCCTCCCTCTCTCTGTCCTCTGCCAGGCTGCTCGCCCTCACCACGCCAGTTCCTCCTCCCCTTGCCCTCTCCCTTCTTCTCTCCCTTTCCCTCTGCCTCTCCTCTTTCTCCCTCTCTCCCTCACCCTTACGCAGGCTCCTCTGTTCGCTGATGCCCATGTCGGAGCAGGTGCGATGGATGGGCGTTCGACAGAAGCCATCCAGGCCTTCTGTGATACTGCGGGAGAGGGGTCTCCTTGGTGGAGGAGGTGTGGCGTCTGGTGATGTGGTGATAATAGAAGGAGGCAAGTAGGACAGACGACCCTTGTAGGATCGAAGAGAAGCTATGCGCACCAGGGTGCCCAGGGTGAAGCGAGCTGAGCCCAGGCCACGATACCTAGAATAAGGAAAGATTTCAAGTAAATCTTTCTTTTGTAGTAAAACTAATTGATATTGCAGGATAATTAGAGTAATGCTTAGACGAACAAAGCCAACAGTTTAAGCATTTACACACCCACCTCTCACTCTCAATGTCCACATCGGACACAAAGCCCCAGGCAACAGAAAGGAAAGAAAACAGTCTCCTGGGTGCTGCAGGACGACTGTTGTTGGACGGAGAAGGGCTTGTTGTCACAGAGATCACGTCCATGGGTCGGACACCGCCTCGACACAGCAAAAAGCAGCAGTTCAAAAGGAGAGGCTCCCGAAGGCACATGTCATACCTGAGGGAGATATAAAGAAGACAACAACACGTCCTGTCAGTAAAGATAAGGAGAGAACTGCACAAACAACAGGTCAATACAGAGTCCTTCCACTATTCAGAGATATCAAGGTCTAGATAACAACGATAAGACACAACTACTTATGAGTTTTGAACTAGGTTAATCTGATTCTGTGTAATAGAAATCAAATAAATCCAGATATTGTATCATGATCTTTGAATCTCCATTTACGCTAGTCTGTTTTAGTTGATAAAAGTAACACTTTGGCATTGGAAACACAAAGTACTAAAAACTCTTCTGCAAGATGACATGTCAAATGTGTGATATGACAGAGCTCGACTCAGGCAGAACCTAATATTGGTGAGCTCATAAACAATTTTAAATGTCTAGTGTCTGTACAGCAAACAGAGAAGATATATATCCTTAATTACCACTTTTGGTGTTCACAGAGCTGATTGTTTTTCTAGTTTCACACTTTTAATTTCACATTGGGCTGGAAAATAAGATTCAACTGAAAAGGACACACAACTCTCTAAAGCTGAAACAATTCCCCAAAAACCATGAGTAATTTGATTACTAAAAATCATCAATATAAATTCTTTGTTCAGTCCCCCCACCTCCCCATCCGCATCAGGTTTGCGGGGGCACTAATCAACGGTGTGCCGATTGATTTTATGAGTGCAACTGAAGGTAGACACGAGGGCTGTCACAAGCAATCCCAAAACAATTATTGTCATCGGTTTGGATAGTTGTAACTGTGTACTGCCTCTGGAAAGACAGAGAGAGAGAGAAAGACAGTGAGTGTGTGTGTGTGTGTGTGTGTGTGAGAGAGAAAGAGAGAGAGAGAGAGAGAGAGAGTGAGTGAGAGAGAGAGAGAGAGAGAGAGACTAACAAACTAATTT
>CAKAOH010039788.1:0-34858 GCA_916701665.1 Sebastiscus tertius
ATATATATTTCAGACTTTTCTTGACATTTTTCATACTTTTGTGTCTGTACATTTTTCAGATTTTCTTTTCTAATATTTTTAAGACTTTTTTATTTATATATATTTCTCAGACCTTTCTTGACATCTTACGAACATTTTTCAGACTTTTTGTTTTCTAATATTTTTAAGAAAAAAATTTCATGAAAAAAAATCCAAGTATAGTATGTCGAAACATTTCACAAAAAAGTCAAAGTATAGAATGTGGAAAAAATATTTAATTATAAATAGTGTCGTAAAAAGTCAAAAAGTCATATTATAGTATGTCGACAGTATTTTTTCGGCATACTATACCTTGACTATTTTGTATTTTTTTCATCATACTATACTATGACTATTTTGATGATTTACCTGATTGAACACTGATGTTGTACAATATTTCATTTTGTATTTGACTTCTTCATTTGAAGTAAGCTCTCAAAACTCATTGTGTCACATTGAACCCACAACCTCCAGTATTCCAACAAGATATCTACCACCCTGAGCTATTTCACAAATCATATTAAGCATGTCAAAAAAAGAGTACAAAAAAAGTGATAGTATAGTATGTCGAAAAGAATGCAAAAAAGTCTCGGTATAGTATGTCGAAAAAAATGGAAAATAGTCATAAAATAGTATGTCAGAAAAAAATCAAAATAGTCAAGTTATAGCATGTTGAAAAAAAGTCACAGTACAGTATGTTGACAAAAAGTCATAGTACAATATGTCCAAAAAAAATGCAAAATAGTCATAGTATAGTATGTAAAAAAAAAATGCACAATAGTCATAAAATAGTATGTCGTAAAAAAGTCATAGTATAGTATGTCGGAAAAAAAATGCAAAATAGTCACAATATAGTATGTCGGAAAAAATGAAAAAAGTCATAGTATAGTATGCCGAAAAAAGTCATAATATAGTATGTCGGAAAAAATGCAAAAAAAGTCATAAAATAGTATTTCGAATAGAAAATGAAAAATAGTCAGTATAGTATGTCAAAAAAATTCAAAATAAATATGTTTTGACATTTTTTATGAAACCCTATAGTATGACTTTTCTTATGACATTTTTTATGATATATTGTATTATGGCATTTTAATGACATTTTTACAACTCACTATTTTATGACTTTTATGGCATTTTTATGGCATGCTGTAATATGACTTTTTATGATATAATATGTAATGATTTTTTACAAAAAACATTTTTAATATACTATCATAATAAGAATATACTATACGCTTGTTAGGGGTGCAGTTTGATGCAGCAGCTGAATACTGTGCTAAACGTAAGGTATTGAAAGTAAAGCATTGAAATGGACCGCGGATGATTAAAATATAATACATGTATTTCAAGTCTATGGAGGACAGAACCTACCAAAAGTTGTAGCAAAAATAATATTAAAAACAAATGTAGCCATCAATTAATTGATAGAACGTGGCATAAATTTATATTAAGGTTTTAATTTGCTTCTTTATTTATTTATGTATTTATGCATTCATTTATGTTTGCACAATTTTCCCTTTGCATTTCACCCGTTATTTATTTTCCCAAACTTATTTATTTCTGTATTCTTTTCTTCATACATTTCTGCCTCATTATGCAAATGAGAGGGTTGTCACTCAGCGTGAGTATCATAGGGTCAGAGTGCATAGATCGACTATATGCAAGCCAGTTAGCTGCACTCCAGTCTTCATTCCCGGCTCCGTACAGCGGGTCTTCAGCCTGTTGCTGCTCCCCCCGCCGCTGCCTCGTACCGGTACAACCGTGAGCCTAACAGTGGGTCCACAAAACAGTTTCAGACGGTTGATCTGCACACCTGTACCAGAACGAGGAAGACTAGAGTTGATAAACAGAAGCAGACACCATTTAGCTAACTAACATTCATGCTCCCCTGACCCCATGATGACACACGTCTGTATAAATGTATAAAAATAAATTCATAAATAAATTAAAGGGAAAACTAAACAGATTAAATTAATGACTAAAAAAAATTTGTATTTATCATTAGATGTAGCAAAAATAATATTAAAAAGAAATGTAGCCATCAATTAATTGATAGAATGTTGCATTAATTGATATTTCTGTTTTAATCTATTTTTCGGTTTTATTCCTTTTATAATTCATAAATAAATAAAAGGGAAAACTAAACAGAAGAGTAAATAAATAAGGGAATTAATACAAAGATAAATAAATAAAGAAGCAAATTAAAACAGAAATATCAATTCATGTCACATTTTATCAATTAATTAATGGCTACATTTATTCTTAATATTATTTTTGCTACATCTAATGATAGATTTATTTATTGAGTAATTTATTTATTCATTATTTTTGTATTTTGGCATGTTCCATCCTCCATACATGTCATGTCATGTGTCTGAGGGCCACCATTGGTTCGCAAGCCACACTTTGAGAAACTATTGTCTAAAAAAATAGATCAGTTTAGAACAATAAGGATCAGAGCTGAAGTGAAAAATATCAACAGCATTTAATCACCAAAGATATAAACATTTAAATATCCATTTTTGTAATGTGACTGACAAAATCTTTACAAAGTTAGCCTTCATCTTCTGCTGACTGCTTCACATCGTCTGTACAAAAATGAGGTGGCATTGGAGACTGGCACAAAGAGAGGAAACTGTCCCGAGTTAACGACAACGTCAGCAAAATGAAAAGCAAAGTCACACAAAAAACATTAACATTCTTATGTTTTGATATTCAGTAAATAAAAGGACATGGACATACAGTATATATATATATATTTCTTTTTTTTTTTTGTCTGTTTTGCAATTTTTCTTGTAAACTGCTTAGTGTGCCCACGCAAGCTTCAAACACATTCAATTCTTTCCTGTTCAATACAAATATTTTTCACAATATCCAAATAAATAAACCAATAAAATAATACATAAATAAATTAAATAAGCAACACTATTTCATAAACAAAGTTAATTAATAAAGGGGTGTCCCCACACATGCCACTGTCTTATTTATTTGTTATACAGCCTTTAAATGCATAAATCATCTCCAGCGGTTTTATGTCACTTTTTTCCTAAATAAAGTTTAATCAGGCAGTATGTTGCTCATAACTCTAAACTTCTCTGTGCTTTTACTTGCTGCAAAGAAATTGCAAACACTGACAGTTATTGTAGGCTTCACTGAAGTCAAACTTTCAGCTTCGTTCAGTTACACACAGCAAAGAGCTCTGAGGCCTCCACGTCAACCCAAATATCCACAGAGGGGCGCCCTCACTCCTCCCCACAGTACTGGAGAGCCGGATGTGGACAGGAATGTAAAATATCCATCAGACTATGTACACAGATCTGTAAATTGTTCAAAATATCATGCAAATAAATACCGGTAATTCAAAACGAAACTACAACACTGACCTCAACAGTAGTAATATATTGTAGGCTATAAAGAGTTCCACAAAATGTCTTTCTTCAATGTACAACAGTGTTGTTTGAATAATGCAATATGACCTTATTAATACTTTTTTGAAAGCAGTGTTTTTGCTGAGGTCCCCAAAACAGTGTTGAGCTTGAATCTGCTTCTCCAGGTTCCCACCATGCTCGGGTACAGCAGAGATGCACAACAGTAGGTATTACTGTACATAAACATTCACTCGTTTCAGTCAGTCCCAATGGAAAAGTACACGTTTCCGACAGGCTTCAAATATAGAATATACAGTGTGCAGATGGGACGAAGTAAACCTATGAAAATGGACAGTGTCTGTGCTTTGATTCAAGGCTGAACCACAGTGTAGAGATAAACGACACATAGTAGAAGGGCAGCAGGGTTCGTACTCGTCGCTTTGACAAACATTTGTCCACGAGAAGGCAGGACAGGAAGCCAGCTGCTCGACACACCTCCGTTGTGCTCTTTCACAACTGTGCTGTGCTCTTTTAAAAAGGCTTCATGAGTTCACGAAGAGCATCTTTTTTTTTTGTTCCCTGACCGAGAAGTCCATTTAGAGCTGAACCTTTGCAACCCTTGAAATTGAGTCTTTCGCATGGCCCTGTAGGATGAATGTCCACAAGTCTAAGAGCCAAATGTTCCTGCCATCCAAAATGAGTGCAACAAGGCACTGCAGGGTGGAACACCAGGCAGACGGAGAGAAACAGCATTTTACAAATATTTTTGTCAAAAAAAGCTTTTTAAAAATATCCTCCATTAACCAGATCAAATGATCAGAAACACAAAAAGACATCAGGGGCTGATGAATCACTGTGGGGAAATGATTTTAGGATTTTATCATGCATAACTCCTCACAAATATGATGGTGATACACTGTTAGGCTACAAAGACTCCAGCAATGTTCAGTCTTCTTCACTATGATTCACTTGAATAATTGAAATAAATAAATAAAAAATAAAGTCCCCCGCGACTCGAAAACGTGTTTTGCTTATTGTTACCTCACTTGGATTTGCTGAAAGATGTATTTGCCGAGTTTTCAAAGGGGTAAAGTTTCTCTGTGCTCACCTTAAATCTGAGTTTAACACGTGTTCATACGTACCAGCAGGATTTGTGACATCACAAATAGTCAGTTGTGGTCCAACATGCAGTAGGAGACACCTTGTGTCCAGCAGTTAAACCTTTGTACATGTCATTATAAGAATTTCTAACAAGATAATTCATCTCTTTTTGTGGAAAAAAACATATATTATTGTCTTAAAACATGATTTTTAATACAGCACAATAATGAACACATTTAATGTGTTTTAACATCACATATGCTGTGGACTTGTTTGTCAAATTAAGCAACAGATGGAGAGTTTTTTAGTGAAAACAGCCTGTAAGGTTACTGAACAGCCTGCTCACCCTTGGAACTTGAAATAAAGCATATGACCTAAATGTCTTACAACTACAGAGCTTTATATATAACAATATGTTAGAGCTGAAACGATTAGCTGATTAGTCGATCGAGAGTAAACTAATTTGCAATTATTTAAATAATTAATTAACCATCAAACAGTCAAAAATGCCAAACATTTGCTTGTTCCAGCTTGTGCAGTTTGACACTTTAAATGGAATATTTGGGGGTTTCGGACTGTTTTGACATTTTACAGACAAAATAACTAATTGTTGATTATTTGAGAAAATAATGGGCAGAATAATAGATAAAGAAAATAATCATTATGTAGCCCTAATACATGTTTTTGTGTATTATTTTTCTGTTATGGGCTTAATATTAAACCTGAACAAAGAGTTTTAACCCTAGCAATCTAAAACATTTTTAGTGCAACGCTCCTAGTAGTAATGATCCCATACATCCAGTCCTGGGCAGACATTTCATTGTGACTAAATCACTGAGTCTTACAGCTTAATAATTTCACAAAAAGTTGAATCAGATATCACTGCCATGACGAGGTATGCATGATCAAATTTAAATATTCTGCCACAGCGAATCATCACTTTCAACGAGACATCAGGGGAATCTCAACAGAGGGTCAAAAAGCATCACATACTGATAACATATATTGATAACACCGAAAGCTGTTCAGAAGCTACATTCCCCATACAGAAGCATACAGAAGTGCATAAATTCAGGTTTGACAAATAGTGGCGATACAAGATACAAAAAAATGGACAGAGAGCTTCCCTTCCATCAAACAACTGATGTTTAAAAACAGGACGGCCACACACTGACGTCTGCGCATGTTTTGTGCTATAAGACTACAGAGATAACGGATAACACTGCATGTAAATCACTTAAACTCTTGATTTGATGATAAATTGATGGCCATGATAATTACTGCTAAAATAAAGTATCAGATTATCACAGCATTATTGCACTAAACCATGCAGTGGTTTGGAGGATTCACTACTACAGTTTTGTAACAACATCACGACTAACATTTGATAATTTTGGTCTTTTTTTTTGTCAGATTTTACGACCTTTAACAATTCTTATCAACTGGAAGCACTTCGAGATCATACCGAGTATCTGTGGAAGCATTTCAGCAAAACAAACCTTGACTTAAACAGTCCTTTTATCAAAGAATCCAAATCTTACTGGAGGTCTAACACTAGTATGTTTCCTCATACTGGCTTTTGTCTCATCTATGGTCTCATTTGTCAAAGTGCTCTGTTTTTAGTGGGGGAAAGATTTAAAGATTTAAGAGGCAGGGCGTACTTGAGACGGCAGAGGGGAATCATTCTGGGTCGTGTCATGTATGATACAATTTATAGTACTGAAACTGTCTTGGCAAAGGTCAGAGGTGGATTGAAAGACACTGAAGTGAATGTGAGGTTAAGGCCCGGATCTACTATCATGTAAAAACTGCTCAAGGTTAAAGGAGCTCCATGATGTGCAAAGACATTAACTAGGACCGGACATGCAAATGAAAACTGGCGCAGATAATTCATTTTGAATTTCACGAAGCCGACAAAAGCAGAAGTTGCAGAAGCAGCAGCGTCTGAGCTCAGCAGATTCTGTCCATCTATTTACATTTTCATGCTGTGGCAGTTTGCTTCATGTGAGGTGTGCACAATGTAATAGTTGTATAAATGCTTTGGATAGCTTAACCCAGCGGCTGTATGGAAATTGTAAATCCATATAAACTGTCAACTATTAAGGTGGGCCTCATCTATAATGAGTCATCCCAAACACACACATGCTGTTAAACCAACAGCTGAAAAGTCATATAACTATATTCAGAGCTGTTCAACAAGGCGTCAGACAGTGACAATGAAAGATCTAAAAACTCAGAATACTCTCTCCACAAAGTTGCAGCTGTGTTCGGCCAATCATGGAGCTCCTCTGGATAAAACCCAGGGCATGTGCAGCGCTGTATTGGATAAGTAATTAAGTACATTTACTCAAGTACTATACTTGGGTACAGTGTTGATGTTGCTTGTACTTTACATAACTAATTCCATGTTTCTTTACTTAAAGGTACCCTGTGGAGTTTTTGACCACTAGTAGTGCTTAAGGTTTAAGGTTGGGGGGGGTCACAAAAAAAAATGTAGAGGGAATGTAAACAGCAGCTTTGTTTATGTACACGAAAATGAATAATCAGGCACCAGTAGATGCATTTTCATATCCCGACTATTATGCCGAATGAGTGATGGAATATTGTAAGAATTATCATAGAAACTGAACTCACACAAACCGCAAAACACGTCAGTAAACCGAAGATGAGCCTTGCAGGCTTGTTGATAAACCTACAGCAGGCTGACCCTGGCGTCTATGAACGTCTGAATATGTTAAAACACAGAGAGTAGTGATGCGACGAGAGCGAGCGTCAAAGACAAAATGAGTTTTGATTGAATTGTTTGGCCGTGAGCGTCGCAGGGCTGCGCAGCGCGACGCCATTTTGAGCTGAATTTTTATCAGATGTCCTGTTTCTATTTATTATCCTGTCGCTAGCTTTGAAAGCGCAGCAACGGACGAGGAATGGCTGATTCGTGAAGTTAAAATGAGGACTTATCTAAATGCTGCCTCGTCATTTCACGACAAAAAACCTAAATAAGGTGACAGCTGGCTGGAGGGCGATCGCCTTAAAGTTGACTACTTGCTGTTTGGCTATATTGTATGTAATTTCCAGTATATATCACAATATGAAACGTGTTTTCTGTTTAAAAAGTACAAACATCGTAAGATAGCAAGTATCACCCATCTTTTAAGTACTCAGCTGATACTGTAGGTGCGTTGTTTGTTTACATGACGTAACAGAAAGTGCATATTTAATGGATTCAGTGTGGACAGAGAGCGTCCTATGTAATTATAAGTAAATAAAAAGACCACAAAAAGTTATCTGGTTGGTTTCTTATTCTGTCAATAAGAAGACACAACAATGTTGATTTTATTTATCTTTGCAATAAATTATGAGTTCTGTATTATTATAAAAAAATGTAGATAATATATAAATCCCTACATGCATTTTTGGTCAGGGCCACTGTGGGCTTCAGTGAGCCCCATGAACCAACGCTAACTGTGCTTGTCGCTGTGGAGAATTGGTTTTGTAAGTTGGTCCACGTTTAGCTGCTCTTGAGTAAACTCTATACACAGTCCTGCCAATGGTTTCACACCAGTCCACTGATCTGCAGGTGGCAGTAACGCGCCAAGAAATGTTGCAATATGGCAGATAATGCAGGGCATGGATGTAAACAAAGCGGTTTCAACATTTTCCAAAGATTAATCAAAATGTTTTATGAGGCAGGAAGTGGGCTCTACTCGTTTGTTAGACCTCGAGAATACACACAATGTGTTTTGAGGAGAAATATTGATTGTAAACAGAAACTTTGCTTGCAAGAAACTCCACAGAGCACCTTTAATACCTCCGACTCCACTATATCATAGTAGAGGGAAATATTGTACTTGTTACTCCACTACATTTATCTGACAGCTGCAGTTACTTTTTATTTTAATATTTAACATAGAAAACCAATACTGAGTTATTAAAATGATTGTTTTAGATAAAACTATGCAACAGTATATAAAGTAGTGAAAACAAGCTCCTTCTTGACGAGCTACAACATTACAATGCATCCTTAATATATCAGTCATAATTATCTGATGATATAATGCATGATTTGGTGAGATAACACTGATAGGATTTGCACTTGAAGTTAATTGTGTTGCTAATACTTCTTTAATTTGGATAAATTACTTTTAGTGGTATTTTTAGAGCAACTTTACTTCATTAAAATATCTGAATACTTCTTTCCACCACTGTGTATTTACCACAAAGCAAATAAATCCAACTGAGTTTTTAGATCTGTTATAATTTCACCATCACAATCCGACCTAAAATTGCGATTGACGCCTGTTCCTGATCATTTATTGGCCTGTTAAAAGTACATTTCAGCTGCCTCCCTGTCTTTTTGGTGGTTGCTTACATGGCTGAGCACATGTGCAAAAATGTTAAACATGCTTGTCCTAATTTAAGTAGCATGCACACTCGACACATTCTATATTTTGCACTCAAGCCCTGAAACACCAACAAATGCATAAGCGATAAGGCAAAAAACACTAAGAGCTGATCCGCGTATATTTATCAAGCACAAATGCACTGTGTGATGTCTGTAGATCAAAAAAGAATAATTTTGCAGTTGCTGTTTGATCTGACCTTCAGTAGATCCGAGCCTAAACCCAAAGAGATGAAAGATGTCAGTTAGAGTGTTTGTACGTGTCAGAGATGAATAAGAGGCAGAACAAGCTGAATAAAGAGGAGGGCTCCTATAGAGGACTGCAGTGCATGACCCCGTCCACACTCTGACGTGTTTTCCTGCAACGAGAGTTAACAATAAATCGTCTTTTTCCAAAGCAAATGATTCATCACTTCAGAAAATTCTTGTGGTTGTTTTTGCAATTCATATATGAAATTTGTGCCTCATTTCTAAGTGTGCGATGGGACATTTTGAACACAGAAACATTGTTTTTGCAAGCATATAATTTATAGTTTGTTTTGTGCAACCAGCATCAGACTGTTGGACCACAGAACCCCAACGTGCTCATGTGCACATCAAACGTGTTGTTTTGATTAATTATTCTACACAGTTCCTTCTGTGCATCAACAGGTGTGCAATTGTGAATCACTTAAAGCTGTTTGCTCCGCTTATAACTCCCTCAGGACTGTCCGTTCCTGTCAGTGTTTCGCCCGGTGACTCCATCCTGGCCAAAATGTCGTCTGAGGTCCACATTTTTAGTTATAATAGCCTGAGGCTGTGTGTGGCAAGCAACATGGTGTGACAGAGATTGTTTGGGTTCAAAACTAAAGTTGAAAAATAATTCCTGTAGTCCCAGACAACATTACGTTTCCTCTGAGGAAAACTCTCTACGGGACTCCCTAATGGTCAGTGTGTCATGACGGGGATAGCTCTTTGATTAAAGGAGGAGAACGTAGTGAATGCCTTCTTTCTGATACCACCCCGTGTTCAAATGCGCCACAGGTGCGCCAATTTAACCATCCTGATGAAAACGCCTATGGTGCGTGCATATTAGCACGTGCACATGCATGAACGTGCGGTACACTTAAGGGCTCCAGTTTGGAGGTTTGAAAATATGGTCACCCTAGCCAAATAAGCAGCAGCTTAGTCACCTAGTTGACTTGATAACTGTCAGATATACGGCATTAAGATCATTAATGTAATTCTAGTACAACTGATTAACCATGTTATAGCGTGCTTTTAAAATCAGATGTGGCACATTCTGCTGTAGCGACACAGTTAAACTTATTTTTTTATAATTAACTACATTAATGATTAATGCTTTAGCTGTGTAGCTAGACAACTAGCTTAGTAAACTACTGTTTATCTGGTGAGATTAGTCAGCTACAGACCAATTTAGCTAGGTAGAGGCTAATTTAGTAGAATTTCATAAAGATTTGTGAGCACGGACACAGAGAAGGCACATTTATGTTTGTTAAAAGTCTAATTCTTCTTTGTGTGGTAACAATTTCTCTATAAAATACAGTTTGTGTGCTTACAAAAAATATTTTTCTGCCCTCAAAATGTCCCATTACACACTCAGAGATTGAGGCACAAATATAATGGTGTACTTAAAGTGTATCTACTTACTAAGGCACTGTAGTCAAAGCAGGATGTCGGGCCTTTACGATATCGCGCGTTGCTCAGTACTTCGCATGGATTCTCCTCCTGAACTGTTTGTTTTTAGTTAAGGGAGGTAACAGTGAACTTACCTGCCACACAAGATTGATGAGATTTCCACCTTCAGCACAAATGAAAGTGCCGCAGAGTGTGTGAGCATGAAAAGGATACACTCTGTCCTGATCTGTGTCAATCTCTCGATCTCACATGAGCTGCATGGGAGCGTCTCAGCGACCACAAAGAGGAGGTTGGTGCTTTCTATCCGCTTCGCATGGAACAGCCTGTGGGAGACAGTGATGGATATTTAGTCCACTTCATACGGTATGTACAGTACAGGTACAGTATGAGATTCTGCTGACGCTCCAGAAAAGCACACCGTGAGCAGTTTCCACAGTCCTGCAGCACGTTGTAGGAGTTGGTGGTGTTTGTAAAGTAGAACTGGCTTTGAATGGTCACACAGCTGCTTTCTCTCGTCTCAAAACCTTCAACCAGGAGATCATCTAGAACACAAACGCATCCAAATTCAACATTTCATATAATGTTTATGCCATTCTTAAAGTTCATTTTGGTTTTTAACTGAGACTAAGATGTTTTAAAAAGGCGCAAACTGGTTTAAATTGATTTTAACCCAGATTTTATGAACACATTGATCTAAATGTTATTGTTTCCAGGTGCCCTGGTACAAAAACGCACTTCATTGTGAAAAAAATCCACTTTTAATGGGTCAGCTCTAATAGTTTCATCATTTTTAACATAAAAACAGTAAAGTAATGAGCATTAAAAATTCCTGAATCCATTAATCCACAAAGATATTCATGTGCACACACAAAGATTATGTTAAAATGCACATATCCACCTTGGTAGAGCCAGCTGTTGTAGGCCAGTCCATACAGTAGCTGCTGGGTCACAGACCTGAAAAAGTGTTCACACTGCACATCATTAAAAAACAAAATACAATCTGTAAACATTAATAAATACCAGTTAACACATGTCACCGCCACAGCAACATTGAGCTAACAATAACTACCCTGGTTCCATGTGTCTGTACACAGTTGAGAGTGTTTTAAAGGGCACCTCACATGCTCTTGGTGTCATTACGGTTAACAAAGTCTCACCATGCCACCGTGGATGTCCACCAGGCCAAGCTGAGGATGTCAGCGATGGACGGCTGCAGAAACATAGAGTAGTTACAGATGAAAGCTTTCCACCACATCAAAACGTTATCAAAATGGCCCAGAATCTAAAATCAGCAGGTTGTCTCTCACCACAAAGATGCCCCTCGGTGCTGCACCAGTATGGCTGCTGCTGACTGGTTCACATGCAGACTGGTAGTGGAACGACTGACGGCGATTGAAGATTGAGTTGTTGTAGAGTGCGTGCATCAGGTAAGGGTCCACATCACCAAAGAAAAGGCCGATCTGTGACGGATGACAGAAAGGAAAGACAGCTTACAGACATGAAAAGGAAGTGCATAAGGGAAACAGTGGCTCAACATAAACTTTATTAATGTTGTCCGCTTTCTTCTCTGCATTGTTTCATTTATTTGGCCGTGCTGTAACAAACTTAACTGAACTGCTATAAACAGAAGGAAATTGAGATGACTTCAGATTCATTTAGCTGAGTTACATAAAAAAACTATTTTCAAAACCAGCTAACATACAAAATATGATGTAAAACATGCAATAACAATAACAACATTAACTACAGCTAGGTTGATCAAAACCTCGGAAATGCACATCTGCTTACAAAACATGACTTTTAAAACATAGTGAAGAAGACAAACTGCATATTTTCTTCTAAGAGTAAACAGTACATGATGTCTGATATAAGAGTAAGCACATTGCCACACAAAGACGTACCTTTTTCCAGTGATCTCTCTGATTGGACATAACCAGGAATCCACCATCGTCGAGGAGATAGCAGAGGAGGTCCTACAGACAACACAGCACAGTTTACATCAAGTGAGCAGCTTTTAACTATTTACTATCATTACTGTCATCATCATCACTACGGCAACAGGACAGAAAACCTCAAGATACAGGTTGATCTTATAAGAGGAGATCAGTAGACTGTAAAACAACCTGTGAAAAGCTAAAAACCAATAAAAGTATAACATGTAACAAGATTTGTTAACAAGATTACAAGATTTTATGAATATTTTCTATAAAATATAAAAAATATAATAATATATATATAAAAATTTAAAAAATATATTAAACTGCAAAAAACATTTGGTCTTAAATGAAGTATGCCAGACTCCATTGTCAAAACAAGCATATTTATATTATATAAGTGATAATTTATGTGCACTTGTTCCAAGTTTTCCAATAATTAAATGCCTTTTTCAAGAAAATATGATTTTAGGGCTCAATATCTGACTAAATTAGGGGGTTAGAGAGAGATTTTTCACAGTGTGATATCCTACATGGTCCAAGTTGAGCTCACAGCCTGAATCTTAATCCTAAATCATACACATAAGCAGCACTGTGGATTTTGTTAATTACACTGGATAAGTCATCTTTTACAAGTGTTCCTCATAATTAAAGGTGCAACGATAAATCGATCTGGGTCAATATACCGATTCAATGATCAACGGTCCAGTGTCATTGATGCAAAGTGAATACATTGATACATACTGTATCATCATCTTTAAGATACTCTTTTATTTTGAAATTCCCATGGCACGTCTGTGTTACCATTTCCATCCAAGAGCGCACCCCCTTCCTACAGAGCCTTTTTGTGAGTTGATATAAATGTAACTGATTGTGTTAAATGGGCATATGATATCATCTCATAAATAGTATCGTTGCAAACATTGTGATATCAGCAAATATCGTATAAGATATAATATAATATTGTATAGAGATGAAACTTGTGATACACCCCTATAAATAATGCAATTGTGGTCACAAAACTGTCAGTTCTTACATCAGTGTTCACTTCACAGTCCATCTCACAGCTTCTGGATGGTCCACACTGTTCAAACAAAATGTATAATAAGACAATAACGTCAGCTTTGTTACAGTAAAGTCAGTGTTATTAAGTAATTAGTGATTATTAGTAATTAGTGGCTACATGCTGTACCTTGTGTGATCCCTGTCGACTGTCTGACACGTTGCTGGCCAGGATCTTAAACTTGTCCACCCACGCCTCCAAGTCCAGCTTCACTCCGACCACTGAGTGACAACATCCACCGGATCAGAGCAGAGAGAGAGGAGGAAGAGGGCAAGAAGCAGTGTTTTAGTGAGAGGAGTACAAAACAGAGGTAGCTGAAATATCTGAAAAAATATTTAAGATAAAAAAAATTCCTTTTTCTTACCTGAAGGTTTGAGCAGTTTGCCTCCTAAATTAACCTCCACAGCCGAACTAACCAGAATTCCCACGGTGCCGTTTTCTGCGGCTACAGGGTCGTCCAACGCTGTTCACAAACAAAATGTGATTTTAAAAAAGAAACTGATGTGAGGTCACAGTCTGATGTCACACACGTACGGATACTGAATTTATCATTTCACAATCGTGACCCCTGTCTCTCTCAAAGACGCCCTGATGACACCTGAGATAGTTTAGCAATTAAAACTGTGAGATTATTTCATCCCACAAGCTCGTCCCAAATCAAGATAGTTTAAAATGATCACTAAACATTTACAGTAAACTCTCATTCGATGAAATCAAGTCCCGTACATTAAACCTGCATTAGTGTTTTTAGTTTTTTGCCACTGAGGGGCAGCAGAAACAAGCTGAGAACACAAAATGTACTTATGATTACAGTTGATATGGTGAACTTATTAGCAAACAGTTGCTTATTTACACATTCACCAATTAGAGAGCAACAATATCATTCATTCAGACCTCTGTAAAGAAGCGTGCTTTGTTTTATGTATTGTTGTCCTTGTTTTATAAATATTTCATGTCTTTTGTTTTAAAACTGGCACATATTGTACAAATAAATTAATTAATTAAGAGTCGTGTTTCTGGTCACCTGACGAATGTGAGTCCAATATTCACTCTATTTCAGCTCTGTTTTGGTCTCCACCAACTCCATAGAGAAATATCTGGCTCTGTAGCTGCTAAAAGCTCCACTATGTTCACCAGTTAGGCGCTGACTTTGTCAGTTTGTCGGTTGTTGCTGAGCAGGTAGCATACGGTGGGTCTTTAGAGCTGCCTGCTGTGACCGAAAACGATGCTGTGAGAGTGAACCAAAACAGTAAAGTTGCGGGCCGTAAAACCAAAAATAATGAGCTGAGAGATCCCATAAAGCTCTGCAGTGCTGAAGGAAACTGCAGAGATGGGTGGCAATTATCTGTGTGTTCATCACTACGAGTGACCCATTTCACACACACACAGTCATTTGATCCACTGTTATTGTAATAATCGTGATTGTAGCCACTTTAAGATGCACAGCTACTCACCAGATCTCGATGGAGCTCTGAACATGTAGCCTTTGTTGTCGAGGCTCCGTCTGTAATAATTTGAATTGAAGGGTTCAGGGTCCTCATCCCATAACTCAGCAGCTCTGTACAAAAACAACACAGGTGATTATAAATGTTCTCTGGGGGGGGAACAGTTTATAGACAGAATATCTGTGAGATTACTAAATATTTATATATGCTTTAATAAGTGCATTAATCTTACTCACATGTTGGGAAATACACGAGTTATTCCTCCATCAGTGGACGCAAATACAGCCAGGAAGCCGTACCTGTAACAATTAGTTTTCACTTAGCCAGCCATTTGCACAAAGTGTTTTTTTTGATATGTGAGAACATTGTATAAAGTTGACTCACGAATTCAGGTCCTTGTTCTTCCAAACACGAGAGGCCAGCTGCCCAATAATCCTTGAATCCAAAATCAGGTTGTGGATGAGGCCTTGGTCACCTGAGACAAAAAACATAAAATATATATTACAATATCTCAACTGTACATCTGCAGCAGTAGCAGATATTGCAAATTGAACACACTCACATTCATCAGATTCTGGGGAAATGTCCAGCATGAGTGAGAGGAAGTTCTGCAAAAACTGTGTGTTGTTGTCAGAGAGATGCAGACGTTTGCAGTATTCCCTGGAGAAAGAGAGGACAGAATTAATAAGAACTTTCCCCTTACTAACAGATTCAGAATAAATTAAATCAAGAGGAGGGAAGAGAGATGGCAGACACCTTGGAGCCAGAAACACGTGTCCTGAGGATTCAAAGGAGCTGGGCAGCAACGACTGCATATCTGTAACAGAGGCAGTGAGTGAGGTTTTCATCTCCTCTTTGAGGTTACATCTTAATAAAACATAAAGCTGTGCCTCTCTGTACTCACACTGGAGCTGCAGCATCACATCACTCAGGTCCGCCTGGATGAAGTACTCGTTGTAGGGGGGTAATACCAGACCGAGACTGCAGGTGGCAGCATCACAACAGGGAGAAACATGAAAGAGGAGACGGAGAGAGAGGAAGGGAGAGTGAATCCATCTGTGTGTGCAGTCCTCATCAGGCAACAGCTGCCTGGTTGTCATTTGTAATTCATAACGTTGTAACTGCTCACCTGTAATCTGTGCCGTTGATAGGAGTCCAGGTGTAACTCCTGAACACCTCATCAATGTATTGCTACAGTGAAGGAGACATTTGAGGACACTCTCAGTCAACCAAAGTAAACAGGGTACAGTTTACTTTACAGTTTTACTTCATGTAATGTGAGGTGTTTGGGTATGAGGATGCAACAGTTTACTACTCAGCCTTCAGAACAAAATCCTCAGAGAGTTGAATTTTAAGGCCTAAACTAAAATGCAACATATTAATCAGTTATTTTATTTTATTTTTTCTACCCTGTTTCGTTGATTATTATTGTATTTTATGCTATTTTCTTGTATGTTCTGTAATTATATATTTTCTTAAAATGCACATTTAAAAACTTTTATATAAATTCAACATAGGATTGGAACGTGTTATAACTCTTTTAATATAGGGGCTAACACCAACATCTAAATTTGATAAAGTTATTCATATTTTCAGACACTGTTAGAGTTTTCTTACACCAATATTTTTGTAAACACGGAAGAAAACTGGTTCATATTTTCGACTATAATCTATAAAAAAAGAACTGCAACTAAATGGACCTTGTTTCAGATTACCTTCACAAATAGTATATGTAATTTATTCAAATTCAATGAATATGGTAAAAAAAAATATATGGGTGAAAAAAATAAGAATTGGGCCTTTAACACAGTTATTTAAACTACTTATTTGGAATGAAATACATGGTGAAAGTTAAAGGGATTACTTTAAATGTCTAGAATACTTATTGTATTGCAGATTCTGTTTAAGCCTGCATAATCATACGGATTATGTGTCTCATGTTCACAGTATGCTGCACATTACTGTCATAGTCTGATAAATAACACTAACAGCAGGTTTACTTGGAGTTTAAATAATAACTTACTCATGTAGAAATAGAATGAGACTGTGGTCGTTTGACTAGTTCAAAAGAAAATGGTGCTAAACACTGTGCACTGACCATAGAAATAGGATGAGTTAGCCCGCTACAACAGTCATAGTTCTTTGCGATGGCAACAATATACATACATAAAAATTGATTGATTTGACTGGGAATGTCTGTTCTACTCTCATTCTAGATCAAATATTAATCGCAATCCCGATTTTGGCTTCCCACAATTAAATGAACATGATCGACTGTGATATTGATGTTTAAAATGTGTACTCCGCTCATAGAAAACTCTGCTGAATAGTATCTCAAATCAAGCGCTTCTTCAAGTAACAGCCAGCCACCAGCCGGCAATCAAGATGTTTTGGCTTCACTTATAAGATTTGTTAATTAACAGGTATGGCAGGCATGTAACACAAAGTTAAAGTGCACACTGTTGATTTAATTTTGGATAAAAGTTGTGGTACAATTTTATTTTGCTTCAAGGAGATGCACTGTGAATAAGTACTGGTCTTATTTTGATGCAAAGATTTGTACATTAGCAGGAGTGTAGCACAACATGGAAGTAAAGCAGCGCTCTGTTTATTTAAATGTGTAAGTGCAATAAAAATATTTTGTCCCTAAAATCCATGAATAATCATGATTTCAATACTGATCAAAAATAATCATGATTATGATTTTGGCTATAATTGTGCAGCTCTAACTCAACACAGAGTCATGTGCAGTGGTAAGTGGAGTAAAGTTGACCTAGAATGTAGTTATTTAGTGATTCATGTTTCTGGTAAACCTTTAAACATTTTCTTCTAACTTCCGAATACGTAGTTTAGATGACAAAGTTAATTAAGACTTGTTTTAACTGTCTGAGCAGCTTGTTTCATGGACCTTAAGTTGTAGAGTATGTGTGTCACCAGGTGTACAATCTGCATAATGAAGCCAATGAGTAAAATGTAATGGTAACCAATTGTATCGTAAAAAGAAGAAACGGGTTGTCACAGACGTTAGGTAATAGGTAATGTTCTTTAAACTTTTCACTGAATCACTGATCATTGAACAGGTGTTTGTGAACTCTACATGACGGCTTCAGTCAGACTAGACAGGTGAAATATGCAAAAACTCTTCAGAAAGACAGTTTACTTACCTCATCAATCGACTTGACAAGAGTTTTGACCTGCATTTCACCTGGTCTTCCATCAATCATTTGTCGGCGGATCTAGAAAATGAAAACACAAAGCGTTTTTTTTTTTGTGACGTGGGGCCTTCAGTCACCTGGTAGACAGACTGTCCTGAGGCACATAATGTGGTTCACTGGCCCAGTAAGAACTTTGAACAACAACAACAACAACAAAGAACAGAAAATGCCTGAAACCAGAAACTCTTCAGTACCACTTGGCATTAAGTGCTCACCTCCTCTTTATTGCTGTCTTCCACTTCGGCATCCAGAAAGTCCAGCGTTACAGGTTCAGGGAGGTTCACCGGCTGAGAGGAGTCGAGGGAGAAAAATCAATTTACAATAATATAAAATGTAACAGGTATACCAGCATCATAAACTATATCTAAACAATCAGAATTTGAAACCCCAAAGGATCTGAGTTCTCCATATGCCTCCTCTTTTCTGCAACCCGTAGTAAAATAGTTAATTTGGCAAGATAAATATACACCACCTTTGGCTGAAGATTAGGGTGAAGGAGAAGATATCCATTTGGATCAATGGCAAATATGTATCCATTGGCTCCGAGCTGTTTAGGAGATAATAAAAGCAAAGAATAGCAGTGATGTGTCAGTCTGCACCTCTCCACCTCTCCATCAAGTACAAAAATGAAGAAAAATGTGGCTAATAATGGTGCTAATGAGATGTACATACATTGTACCGTGGTGTTAGTCGCTTTATCTCGTCAAGATGCACGTCGACTCCCATGACGCCTAATATCAGCTGATTCTGATCAGACAAAATATATACAGCTGGTTAAAGGAATAATTTGATATTCGGGGAAATATGCTTATTCGTTTTGTTGTTGAAAGTTAGATGAGACAATTGATACTCCGCTAATCCGCTCTCATGTCTGTCTGGTGAATATTTAACTGTAGCCAGCAGGAGTTTAGCTTAGAAGTGACTACCCCCAGCCAAGAAATAGTCGAGGCACATATCCCGCCGTACAAAAACAAAACTGGAAAAAAGGCCACTTCAAAAATAAGTAAAAAAAACAATGAATCCAAGGTGTTTTTTGCTTGTAATAAGTAAAATCTGTCAATGGAACAAGTGAAAATTTAGATTTCTTGAAATAAGATGTTAAATTTAGGCCTTTCAAGGTAAAAAAAACATCTTGAAATTTGCTGGGAAAACTCATTTTGAGCTCTATTTCACTACTGTGTGCTCAATAGTAGTATTTTTTTCACTTAACAAATATTCAAGATAGAAGTATTGTCTAAAAATAAGACCCTATATCACACTGAAATGTTACTTGTTAGATGATTGTGTCCTATATTAAGTGTTATGATATATTTTGACTAGTAATTAGACAAAAAAAAACATGTTAATTAGTGAGCTTTAGAGGAGCTGGTAGGTGGATTGTGTTACCTTTGAACAGAGCCAGGCTAGCTGTTTCACGCTGTATCTAGTCTTTATGCTAAGCTAACCTAACAAGAGTGGTAACAATCTTCAAATCTAACTCTTGGCAACAATGCAAATAAGCTTATTTCCTAATAATGTCTAACTATTACTATACTATTCTTTTAAATGTGGATATTTAGTATTTTTGCGATATTATAAACCAGAGCTACATTCTGCCTTTGAAAAAGAAAAAGTCACCATAACCTGCAACATAATAACAAACTAAAAACACTCAACCTTTCATATAATAACCAGATTTGTTACCTGTGAGTTTCCATCCATGGTGAGATTAAACACAGGCAAAGTCCCAGTTACCACCATGCCAAGACCCTACAGAGTCCAAAGATAACAGATTCAGATTCAATTATGAACGTATTTATTCAGTGTGTGTGTGTATGTGCTGTATGTTTGGTGCAATAACTATATTATTTGATCACATGCAACCAACCAAGGTCATGCAAGGTCTCACCAAAGCATCCTGATACACATTGGTCCACTGAACCTGCTTGGCATCGCTGCCTGCCAGAACCATGGGGCGCCCCAGCACGTCCAGGTACTCCTGACAAACAAAACAAAGAGGTACGTGACCAGCTGCAGATTCAACACAACCTACAACATCAGGCCACGGGGAGAATGGGTGTGCAAACAAATGGAAGTAGATGTTTCTACGGAGAGATTGAGCACCACAAGGAGCATGCCAAACAGTGAACAGGGATCAGCTGTGTCAGAGGCACTAGACGAACCCACCTGGGTGTTAATCCTTATAGCACAGATGGAACGGATCTCAAAATAGTAACCTGGCAAGCGACAGAGAGAAAAGACAAACAGAGAGAGAGAGAGAGAGAGGAAGAGCATGTGTGAGCGATGCTATCAGAAAAAAAACCCACAAGAGTGGTGCTCATAAATATTCCAGATTATACTAGATGTTACTAGACCAGTGACTCAGCCACTTGACTTGCACAGATACTGTAGGAAGCTTAGAGAGGAGCACCACTGAGCTTTTACACAGATGTATCTGTATCTGCACAGTTAAATAAAAAAAATACAAGATCTGGTTTGCCATCATGTTTCACTGCAATAGGGCTGCTACTAATTATTACATTCATTATCAATTTATCTGCAGATTATTTTCTCAATTACTCTGTTAAATATTTGATACAAATTATGCTATAAAATGTCAGAAAATAGCATCTTCAAATGTTTTGTTTTGTTCAATCAACAGTCCAAAACCCAAATATATTCAGATAATAATCATATATGACAAAGAAAAGCAGCACAACAATTAATAACATGAAAGTTGGTAATGTTTCGCATTTTGTTTAAAAATTAATTATCAAATTATCAAACTAGTTGCATATTAATTCTATGTTGATTAACAAATATATATAGTAAACTTTCTATTTTTATTTTATTCTTATTTTAATGTACGCACCCCTTATTATTTATTTCTGTTGCTTTCTATGCTTCTGTATTCTTTTCTGTCCTTACTGCTGCAGAGACCAAATTTCAAAAAAGGTTTATCTTATCTTATGTAATCGACTAATGGTTTCAGCTCTACAATGCAATCCAATGACTTTTAATATGTAGACTAGAATTTTACAGTAATGGTCTCATATGGTTGCTAACATGTTTCAGGCTATAATCTTTAGTGACCAATAACAGTGAATTTGTGATTTATGCATTTCGTAAAATGGCAGTATTCATAATCCACAGACTGCATGTGTCATGTTGGGCTATGACGTTCACTTACTGGAGGTGCTGATCTGAGACAACCTGATGATGCTTTATTAGGTAAAAACATCATTCGATGGACATAATCAGATGAACATTTAGTTTTATTCCACCTCATAAAACAACATTTCCCCTCTTAGATACAACTGGTTCTCCCTCAATCTGAATCCAGCCTATCGTATCAGAATCATAACAAAACCTGCATTGCAAGAAAACTGCTTTGTGTGAACAAAAGTAAAACTCTTGCGCTCAAGTATCCTAGGTTTCATTAAGTCACCGTCCCTGCACGATCAAAAAGCATCCTCACAAACATGAGTTCTCCCGGGAAGATTGGTGCTGATCTGATCTGATCTCCCCGAGTCAAAGTGACCTCTGCGTGAGCAAACAGAGCCTCGTGAGAACCAACACCGGTCTGCTCAGAGATCTGACAGGCTGCCCCATTAGTAAGGTCAGTGCTCTGTTCTGTACATTAGGCTCAGTGATTTATTTATTTGTTCTTCTGTCTCAGAATTGATTCATTAATATACAGCAGACAACTCTTGTAAAGTACGGACTGAGTGGGGCTATTGTAGCAATGAATTTAAAGATTATCTGCTAAGCTAAAAATACCTGTGCTCAGGACGGCACAGCCATTATGAACAAATGTTTTAAAGTCCATCTTACAACAATGATCCCGTTTAGACACACAGGACAAAAAGTAGGGATTCTGTTATTAGCTTTTGATTGTTCTTATAGTGTGGTATTGCAAATGAACTACAGACAGCAGTCTGAACTTCTGAAAACCTTCCTTACAAAACCTTAGTATAATTTTTTTATAACATGGGGCAATTCCATTTGTATTGTGTAATTTCATGGCTCTACTGCAGTGGTTCCCAACCAGGGGGTATGTGGAAAGCTCAACTAATTAACCAAACTCAACTAAAAAATAGCATTTTTGATATGATTAAAACATATGTCTACATATCTCACTGAGGAAAATAAACAGCCAAATATTATTACAAATTGATTTTAGCTGATCTTTAGTAAAATCAGTAACCAGTAAGATGCTCATCAAACATAAAGTGTGAAAACTAGTTAGCGAGCGAGCAGAGACGTTGAAATAGTAAGCTAAAAGTAATAAATAGGGCTGTCAATTGAATAAAATATTTAATCTCAATTAATTGTGTGATTGTCCATAACTAATGGCAATTAATCACACATTTTTGTACCTTAAAAAGTAACTTGAAGGGAGTTTTGTCAAGTATTTAAAACTCTTATTAACTATCAACAAATTATTGGTGAAATTGGAGACGTTAAAAACAAATTTGCGCCAACACGTTATTATCGTGTTAACTTTGACAGCCCTAGTAATGAAAGAGCTGTTGAAACTGTTATTTTAAAGTAATGCGTAAGAGGTTGAAACATCCAGCTTTGGCCACTCCATGTAGTATGAATGCAAACTTGGCCAAAGCAACCTAAATATTGACAATTTAATTCTATGAAAAAAATAGTAAACAAGAGAGTAGAGTAACAATATCCAGTTTTGTGTAAATTAATAGTGTTAAATAACATCCAGATTATAATCCGCTAATAACATATTTGGAAGACGACGGGTGGTACCAATGAAGGGCTGTGGGGGTGCTTCAGACTCTACTACAGTATTTGATATGGGGAATAAAATAAAATGAATGAATCACACAGAAAGTTCAGCTCACCTTTATTGGTGCATGCAATCCACTGTAAAGGTGTGACATCATAGTTGTGTTGACCCACAGAAAAGGTGAAAACTCGAACCTTCGGAGGAACAAATGGAGAAATAATTAAACACAGAGGGTGGTTAAGATAGCATAGTGCAAAAATGACACTGGATGTAACTGAGAAGGTGTCTGTTACGATCAGAAGAAACCAACCGTTTTGTTGGGCCAGTTGTATTGCATGAAGACATCCTGAGCTCTGTCCTCTCCTCCGTCGGTAAACAGCATGATTATTTTATTGCAGTTGGCCCGAGGAACATTTGTCTTCTGAAAAATGCATTTAAAAGGGAGATGGATGAGAGTGAACAGTAGGGCTGGTCAATGCAGTAAAACAGAGTGTGGAGACGTTAGAATTGACATAACCCCAAATCGATGTAAATCAATATGTGACTTACATTTAACAGCTGGTTGAAGGCAAAATGAAATCCAGACTTGTAGTCAGTGGTGCCTTTAGCCTGCATCTGCTGCACTGCATCCTTGAAGATCTTTTTGTTGCGCACGTTAGCCTGGACGAGATGTTTGAAGCAGGGAACCACAGCCTCGGCCTTCTCGTTAAACTGAAACACAGCAGGAGACACAGTTTGGGCTTAAATATGTAAGTTAAGGTAACAAGTAAAACAAAGATAGAGAGATGTGAAGTGATGGAGAATCAGTGATGAAGAGTCATTAAGTGTAGCAGATACAAACCCTGGCCACGTTGACGTAGTCATCATCAGACAAAGTGTCCAGCATTTCCATCACTGACGCTTTGATGAGTTTCAGGGTGAGTCCGCTGACGCTGCCGCTCCTGAGGAAACACACACAAGTGTCGTCTCAATCACCTGCTCAAATACATACATAAGGGATAATGTACAGCGAGCCAGTCATTGTTGTGGAAGAATCCCCAACAGGGAGATGCTGCGAAGCCTTGAAGGGGATTCTTTCACAGCAATGACCCGCTGGCTGTACATTATCCCACTTATTTCACAGCTACTTACTTAAGAAATCAATATCAGAACTGCGCCCATAGCAACGGTCTGTTATACATAGCAACGGTCTGTTATACAGAAATTACAGACCACAGAACGCCGTGATTGACCAATCAGAATCGAGTATTCAACAAAGGCGTGTAATAAATACGGAAAAATGACAAAAACAAGAAAAAAGATCATTTTACATAAAGTTCTGCAAAATTACGCAGCAGCATGTGTTTCAGTTCGGCAGAGTATTTACTAAGTGTACAGTTTATGAGCCCACCTGCAGCTGATATGAATAAAGTGCTGCTAAATAGGACCTTAACTAGTGCTGTTTAAGACACATTTGGTGCAAATTAGTTGTACATCTCCCCACAACAATCTCAGAAAAAAAGAAAAAGGAATTAATGTAGAAGTTTTTGGTAAACTTTTAAACTGATATGGTCGCTTGGACAGATTTTAAAAAATCTGATAGGTCTATTTAATTAACTATCAATCACAATGCACACTCTCTCCCTCTGAGCGGCCAAGTCTCCAGCAGGGCTGAAAACTTTCCGCATGCTTCATCCAGATGTTCAATCACAGACATGATTTCCCCTGCCGCAGCGATTAATCTACACTGATAAATCCTTTTCAGCGGCTATTTGTTTGTATTTCCTTCTCCGCGTTTTGCAGTTCACAGAGGAATCCACTAATGTACGGTTTGCAAATGAACTGTTTGTTTTTCCCAAACACAATTTTCAGCAGTGCTGCTAAAATTACAAGAACAAAAAACCTGAATGTGATCCCAGTGAAAATATGGACAAACACTATTTAGTAAACAAACACTGAAGTCCCTAAATACTGTCTGAATGAATAAATACAGAGTGAATGATTTTCAGGTTTTTGTCCATTCAGCAGTATTTCTTCACTATGGGTGAAAAGTAATACAATAGAATTATCATAATAAAAAAACAACACACGTCCCATTGTTTATCACTCATTGTTTCCTGTTTGAACATGAACACATGGCCGCCTCAGTGTCTATCTTGACGTACATGTGATGAACCATGTTGATGAAAGGTCTTCCGTGGGGGCTACTCTCCTATGTTCCTCATTCAACTCAATAATAGGGTTGTAAAGAGCGCCAATGAATGGATCATTACCACCACAATGAATAGCAACCATGGGGACAGTACAGTGACAACAACAGGCTGCTGTACTCGACCATGACCATGAGTTTGACTACACAAAACTTGGTCCGATCATGCTTAAGCTTAAAGCAATAGTTTGACATTTTGGGAAACATACATATTCAGAGTTAGTTGAGATGATTGTATGTATAAATTTTTTGTCATATAGATTGTCTGTGTTGTATTTTCATTATGTTGTTACTCTGTACACACGACATCTGTTGCACATCTGTCCGTCCTGGAAGGAGGATCCCTCATGTTGCTCTTCCTGAGGTTTCATCCATTTTTTTCCCTGTTAAAAGGGTTTTTTGGGGGAGTTTTTCCTCATCCGATGAGAGGGTCATACTGTAAAGGACAGAGGATGTCGTATCCTGTACAGCTTGTAAAGCCCCCTGAGGCAAATTTGTGATTTGTGATATTGGGCTATATAAATAAAATTGACTTGACTTGACAAGACTGACACCAGCCTGATGTCTGTCTGTTAAATATGAAGCAACAGCCAGCAGCTGGTTACCTTAGCTTAGCATAAAGACTGGAAACAGCTAGACTGGGTCTGTCCAACGGTAACAAAATCCATCTACCAGCACCTCTGAAGCTCACTAATTAACATGTTATATTTCATTAGTTTTCATCTCTACAAAAACGGAACTGTAAAAACGACAACTTGCGGTTTTACGGGGGGTTTTGTGCCGGACTAATTCTAGCTGGTAGCAGTAACTTCCTGGAGACTCCCCCGGCTAGCTGTTTCCTGTTCCTAGACTTTGTGCAAACCTAAGCTAACTGGCTATAATCTTATATTTAATGGACACACATAAGTATCAATCTCCTCATCTGATGGTTCGCCAGTAAACAAATAAGCGTGTTTCCCAAAATGTCAAACTATTCCTTTAATTGGTAAAGCTCATGTCTCATCACATTTTATCTACTGTGTGTTCTGCTGTTTCTCCAGTTAAAGACTACAAAACAACATCATGTCCATTTAGATTTGTGTCTGAATCACCTCTTTACTCAACCTTTAGGCTGTTACAACATGATAAGCAATATGAGCTGCGCTCTCAGCTGGTTTTGGTGCAGAGTCAGTACCAGGTGCGCTGTTTTTCCACGACAATACAACCTCAGTCTGGCTTCTTCCTCTAGTTTCGCAGCATGAAGAAGCTGCTCACTTATGTGAAATAACACCATAGATGGTCTCTTCACTTCACTTCTGAGTGAGAAAGAAGTGCTAGGCAGGCTGAGGACAACTTCACAGATGGATTTCAACACCCATTATTTATTTAAAACTGCAAAGAATGGGACAGTTTTGTATGCTTTTTTTTAAATTCACAGTAGTAGAAGCAACATGCATATACCTTTTTACCAGTAGACCTGTTTCTTCACATTCAGATATTCACATATAAGCCAATTACTATACCCAAGGAATTTTTTGAAACATTAACTACTTACACATCAACAAGAATGACCATATCTTTTGGGGATGAGGCTCCCTGGATGTACCTGTGACAAAGGAAAAGAGAGGATTCAGTACATGTGCACCTGTGATAGGCCAACGTGAAAATGTGTTTTAAGCAGCATACTGTACCAGGGTCTCCTCCTGACGTCATACAAGTCGATTTTATCGGGGGCTTTCCAAGGTGTAGCTGAAAAAAACAAAACGCAACACCAAATTCACCCTTCATATTCAACATCAGATTAGGAAGCACAGGGATGGTTGTTAAAATCTACCTGGGTAGTAGCGTGTGACTCCCGTCGCACTCCCGAACGCTTGCCACAGCAGCGACGGATCCTCCTGACTGTTCTCCATGAACACTTTCTCCAGCGCCTGCGTCCAGTTCAACTCGTTCAGAATGACTGGAGCTGATGGGAAAAGAGTTTAACTTCTTAGATATGCTTGCTAAATCACAAGCATATGACATCTTTCCATGTTGCTGAGTGATAAATAATATAATCAGAACTCCACTTGCCTCCTTTATAAATATCTGTGGGAATCTGAACAGCTGTGTAGGAATAGTTGACGTTGTTTTTGAAGTTTGGGTCATAAACAAACTCCAGCTTGATGTGCGAAGGATTTTCCACCTCTCCTTCTCCATCCATGGAGTACTACGAGAACACAAGAAAGCACGCATGTCACATTAACTTTCAATTTTTCATCACCACAATCATAACGGCCACTTTCTAAATTGAATTTGAGTTTTTGAAAGTCGATTTATTTCGATTAGATTCAACACATCAAATATTATATAATATTATGCACTGTCCCTGTCAAATAAAGTAATAAACCAAACTAAATAATCTTCCTTCTGTCGAATGGCCTCAGTAAATATAAACAAATCTGTTCATTTGTCTCTTACTCACATAATCCAGCTCTGCCTTGGAGTCATAATAAGCCATGTCCAGCTCCTAGGAGACAACAGATGCAGAGATGAGGAGGCTGCAATGTTGGCAAACGTGAAACTAAGATGAGTACTAGTAGTCATACAGTGTGTGCAGGTCAGGTCAACCTCTCCACACATGGAGGCTACTTAACAGTAATTAGGATTGCAACAAAAGACTGTTTTGATTAATCATAATTAATCTTCATCGACAATTAACCATATCAGTCCTCAATACTGCCTTTTTGTACTTGCACTTTCATTGCAAGTACATCTTATTAGCTTCAAATACGGACCCAATGCACATTTTCTTTCAGGATATCTATGATGGATTAAAGGAATGTAATATTTAGATTTTGAATTAAAAAATCCAGTTACAAAATGCATTTTATTTTAATTCTAAAGGTATCAAAATAGGTCAGCTCATTACAGAATAGTTACACAACTAATCAGTGAAATCAGTATGTTTTTTTAACTGACAGAGACTATGGGCTTACAACAGCATCATGTCTTATAAGTAACATAAAGTATGTTAATATTTACAATAATGATAATGAACTTTTCCCTCATTTCAGTAGAAACGGACACAAACTTGCTTGGATCACCATAGCAACGCTCAAAGAGGAGTTACAACCATGTAAGAACCAGGTCTATTAATGTGTTGATTGACAGCTCATGCGTAAAATCTCACATAAACTGATACGGTTACTCTCAATCAAATTTTGTGCAATGAATTAATCCATCTGTAAAATGGCATCAAAAGTTACCACATTCCAACATTATCTTTCAAAGCTGCTTATGTAAAAAATGTTTAGTTTACAATGATACACGACGGAGAAAAGCCTCAAATCCTTGTATTTGTGAAGCTGCAACCACCAAATGTTTGCTATTGTTTTCTGCTCAGTACTGTCACATTATGAATCAGTAGACAGGCTGTAAGGCTTGGATAGAGCATCGCCATCTGGTAGTCTTAGTTTCTGAAGAGACCTAACATACTTCAGAATAAGCGTGACATCTACTCGGAGGCTGCTGTGCTCCTATTTTTGGCCTGTTCTGATTACCAAATCTTATCTCCAAAGAGCGCCTTAGCCTATATTACATTTCAACTAAATTTGACACGTCTCTCTCTGTCGGCTGTTTGTCTTCTTGCTGTTAGTAATACGGATCTCCCGTCCTCAGAGGAGTACGGCTCGGAAAAACATCCAGGCGTTATCAGCCAGTGTTTTTTATCCGGCGGTCCAGAGAAGTGACATTGCTCTTCCTTCATGTTAACTTCTGTTTCACCTGTTTTGTATAAAAAAAATAAGCTAATTGTTCTTAATGAGGATCATTGTCTGACTAACAAAAAGAAAACAGAGAAAGGTGTGAGAGCATGCAGATTTTTTATTTGAGGTATTGATAATTAACTGCATTAACTTGGAAGCATTTTACAGTCTTCTTCCTGTACGAAAATAACAAAATGAAAGTGTAATTTACTGACCAACATCACTGGTTAAATGTTTTTTAAAACACCTGTTGGTTTGTGTCTTCTGTGATGAGAATTGTGAAGAAATATCTAGTTATTACTCTATAATATTTTGTCTCAGATCCTCTCTGGAATCAGCGTTTCAGTCATCATACTGTACCCTTACTCTTAAATAAAGCAGTACAGTAACTCATGATTAAAATTAGGGCAACTTAAAGAAACAGTTTGAGTTTTTGGGGAATTGCATTTGTTCACTTTCTTGCTGAAAGCTAGATGAGAAGATTGATACAGCTCCAGCCAGGGACAGTGGTATTGATCTTCTTCTTTTTCAGCCAGAAAAAAACATTAACAATTAATTTTAGATTGATTTTCATATCATATCGTATCTAATGGATACTTATCATATCCAGTAGATACTGGAAAACTCACCGGATGGTAGAAAACCAATCTAAAAGCTGATGGCATGCTTTGGAAAATGGTTGACAGTGTTGAAAAGTCTTCACCATTTTCCACAAATTGGCTAAAACATGCGAAACCACCAGTGTGTTTTAAAATGACAGAGGGCTTCAGTGCCTCGGGGAAGGCTGTGAGAGGCCATGTGAGAGGATGAGGTTAACCCCATCTCATTTTGTTGGGCAAATGAAGTAGACCGAGTGGAAAAGTGGAATGCCAATGTGTGTAGGACTCAACGGAAACCGCACGGCTGAGTGCACTCGGTCATCTGTTTCACCCAGCTGAGCGCTGAGGGATGTGCTCAGCTGACTGGTGGAAATGTTCTGTCTTTCTCAGGTCGTCCCATTTAGAGCCACAACGCTCAGAGACATCAGACCCATCTGGTTTGAATTTACATCAGTTGTTTAATTTGACTGTTTCCACTATGGGATGAAATGAGGATAAAAAAAAAAGAAAATCACAAAAACATAACAGACAAACGGAAGTTTTGGGGTTTGCATACATGAGAAAAAGCAATATAATGGGGTGTCAATAATACTGATCAGATACAGTATGGGCTGTATTTGAAAGGTTCTCAATAATGCTGACTATAGTCCTGTAATATTAACTGTGATCAACATTTACAAATGCATTATTCTAACAATAAATATGATATTTAAGATCTTACCTTGATTCCATCCTGCCATAGATGCTCTCGCTGCAGCCGCTCTGCTTCACTGGCTAACCTCTACATGTTGAAAACAGAGAAACACTCACATTAGAGGAGCAAGTACTGTAAAGCAGAACTGTTCAGAAAAATATCAGGAATGCTGCCAATCAAACGCTTTTCTATTAATGTCTAATTTTACAAGTTAAAAACATCTACTGTATATTTACCACCTGGAATCAAAGAACAATGACGGACCTTTTACAATGTATGAATTACTGTTGGCGAGTAATATTTGAATCCATTAGCTGTCTTTATTAAACTTAAATGAAAGTATCACAAGTATTGTTTGCTTTCTCAGCAGATTCATCTTTGCAAGATAAAACCAATCAAATTCTCATTTTCTCATCCCATAGATCTAACACTTGGTGTCTCTAAAGTGGATGTATGTAACACTCCAGCTAAGTTCACACTGCAAGCAAATGTGGCCCAAATCCGATTTTTTTTTTTGCTCTCGTGTGACACAGATCTGATTATTTCAGAGTAGTGTGGACACAGAAATCTGTTTTTTTTTCCAATCAGATCTGGGCCACTTTCATATGTGGTCCTAAATCCGATACATATCCGATCATTGGCCATGCGACAAAGGTCATATTGGAATTCATGTGTGCTTTTCCACGTTATACTTCGCTGCGCAGGTGCAGATCACTCACCATACAGTGTCGGAGCATCCGTTGAAACTACAGAAGAAAAAGAACCTCTCTCTCTACAGAACAAGTGCGTCAATCAGACACCGATGATATTTGTTACCTGACAAAGAAGACTTTTTCTATATTACCAAGTTCTTCTGCTAAATACGGCATCATGTTTCACTCAGTAGAACTCAAAAATGATCAGTTACTCAGTTATAAAGAGATGTGTAAACTGTCGTTAAAGCAGGCAAACTTTATCTGGGATAAATCATTCACTTTACATGGAGCTAAAAATGTTAAAACATAATCGCCGCATGAGTTAGTGTCTGTTTATGAGTGGTAAGAAATCATAAACTATCTTTTAGAAGCTCGGCTCCGTCAAATTTAACAATATGTCAACGAAAGTTTTCCTCCAACAGTAGTAAACAGTTGAAGACTGTCTTTGCTAATCACTCAGTTCAGATGAATTCGTCATGTTTCACAAAGCAGAACTCTGACTTACAAAAATTGCATGGACTGCCGGTGTTTCAGGATGTCAAACAGTAACGTCACACATCGTACTTTAGTGTATTTAACTTGAGCTGTTCAAGTTAAATATCAGCCGAGATGAAAAGTCTTTCTTTAGGAGTCATACAAAGTCATACGTTATGATTTAGAAGCAACATCTGAGTAACAGCGAACCCAGATCTGTTAAATGGAGCAATATGTTAACGGAGTCTGGCTGTCACTGGAGACAAACAGCTCCAATGTGTATTTTCGGATCAATGGGCCGTTGGACGGCAGCACTCCGTGTGTGAGTGATGTTATTGGTTGCATGTGAGGCGTTTCAGGGCAGAGATCCGTTCACACTGATGTCAGATACGAGTCACTTCAAACATGAATGTGATCAGTCTAGGCACAGTGATCGGATCTGGGCAAAAAAACTGAGCATTAAGCCCTGCGATGTGAACATAGCACATTATTATTATTACATGAAGCACATTAGATCTAAACCTAAGCCTTAAATTAGCAAGAAGCTACTACTTCACTTTCAAAACTGGACAAAGTAGTTCTGAGAGAGATCCCTTCACTTGCAGAGTAAAAAACATATACAGTTAAAAACATAAGAGGAAATAAAATAGCAGCAGTCAGATCATAATCAGTCAGAAACATATACTTACATCGAGTGCTTTGCGCTTCTTAGCCAGGAGTTTCTCTATATCCGAGGCCACCTTCTCCACAATCTTCCGAGGCTGATTCTTCACCAGACTAAACCGTCGTCTTTCTTCATTGTAAATCTGTAAATTTTTAATGGACAAAGTTAAAAACTTAAGAGCAAAAACAGCTGAACAATCATTCTATTAAGTCAGTTTCTGCTGACCTAATGACTCCTGCTAGTGACAATTTGTAACCTCTGACACATTGTGTGAGCTGACTTAACATAAATCTGTGTTACCATTAGTGCAGTTGATAGTTATGGACATTATATCTGTGGTGTTATTAGAAAATAACAATTTACATTTTTATGACTCTTAAGGAAACGGATGATGAGAAGTTTGAACATCTCAGAACAATCCTGGTAATAATAATAATATTAATAATCCAGAGCTCATGAATTTGCAAAAGCAAATCCTTTTTTGTTTAAATACTGAGGACACGGGGGAACAGTCACTTGTTGTGTCTATGTGTTCAATCCAAATCTAAATATAGATCGTTTCATGTAATCTATTCACACACAATGTTTGTTGTCTTTGAACAAAGTTTTCACTGAAGAATCACATTATTGGAATTTCATACCGAAATGACACCGTTGGGTATTTATTCTCTTAACCATGAAACACTCTAATAATAATAATATTTTACATACCAGAAACAATTAATGAAATTGCTCTTGGAAACAGATAATGGAGCATTTTGGAATCAAACACAACACATCAACCTAAAAGCAACACATCATCCTGCATGACTGCTACATGTTGTTTAACCTGATGTGAAAACTCACTTAAAGCTGTTGACTGTGGCTTATAGCAAATGGTAAATGGACTTTCATTTATAGTAGAGGATTAATTGATTAGTTGTCAAATATTATATTAATCGCCAACTATTTTGATAATTGATTAATCGGGTTGAGTCATTTTTTTAAGAGAAAAAGTCTAAATTCTCTGATTCCAGCTTCTTAAATGTGAATATTTTCAGTTTTTTTACTCCTCTATGACAGTAAACTGAATATCTTTGAGTGGTGGATAAAAGACATTTGATCTTCGGCTTTTGGGAAACACTGATCAACATTTTTCACAATTTTCTGACATTTTATAGACCAAACAACTAATCGATTAATCAAGAAAATAATCAACAGATTAATAAGCAATGAAAATAATCATTAGGTGCGGCCCTAATTTAAATAACACCGTTCTAATCTTCTGATCACTAAAAGCATTTTACACTACATGACACTTCGACATGCAGACTGGAGGAGCCAGGGATTGAACCTCTGATGATCTGATTAGTGGAAGACCTGCTCTACGTCCTGAGCCACACCCGCTAAAAAAAACACAACACAGAGACAAAGTGTGTCCCATAAAGATGGTGTGAGATTTAGAGGATGATTATGAGGTTTAAACCACATTAAAAATAATGCTGACCTGCCTGTTAATGGTGACACATTCAGCTTTGTTTCCTCCGCAAATAAAGTCTTTCAGTGAAGTTGAAGATTTAGTTTTATTGTGTTCTCAGACTACGGGTCTAAAGTTCACTGATTCACCCAGATTCTGCTCTTAATGCTCTTCTCCAGAGGACCTGAAGTTAAATTAGACCACACATGGAAACACATCAGTTATCTTCTGAAATGTGGCCTTTCAACATGATCACAAAGTATTCCTTATGATTTCTTACTCCAGAGGACTTTATGGGTCATCAGGAGGCATGTGGGAATGACACTGAGCTGCATGAACTGCATGAGCAAACGCCTGAGTGACTATTTTTGTTTCAAACTAGAGAAAGTTTGGTACCTTTTGGCATGAAATGATGCCTGTTTGCTCCGAACTCGTCGATTCACCAACAGGAGCACAAAGAGGAACTTTCAAAGCTTTAGTTGGCAGCTGCTCACATTCAGACCTCAGACCTCTCCAAAAACACCTTTTATTATATGCTTGGTTTTGCCTGTAATATCTAACTACACAAACATTGTCTTCAGCTGCACATTATAACACACATGAACCAGGGTGACTGAGAGTTCAAGTGGTTCATTATCATCACATCTACAGTATCTGCTATAAGCTTCGCTGTCTGGTGCGTTTTAGGCCATCACACTCTCAACCTCGTGAGGAAAAACGTCAGAGAGAAGATGACAGTGACCTGGATGAATATATTAGGCAAACCTGCATACTGTATGACAGCTCCCTCTATAAATGGACTTCACCAAATGAACTTCAAGACATCCCTCAAGTTGTGTACTGACCAGATGCTTTATTGGCCCAAGCAGCACAGACGGGACCATGCAGTAATGAACAGCATGTTTCTGTGAACTGGGTGCTGTCTGAGAAGAACTAGGTCCTGTATAGAATATATTCAGAATCAAGATGTACTATTGACGGCAACATTTAGCAAACCAGCCAGGAATGGGATCGGGAAATGTCAACGGTATCACTCCACTAAATTAAAATGTCTTGCAATCTCAATTCAGATATTAAGGCTTATTTATTAGCCATGCTAGGAAGAGACAGGCCCAGCTCTACGAGGGTGTGATAGGATGCATTGCAGCCTTAGTTCAATATTGTGCACCCTCATTTGAATAATAAATGCCAAGTGAAAGGTGGTAGGTCTTTTAGACTCCATGCTCCATACCCACAATTATTTATAGATGCAGACTAATTTATTGACTTTCCTGCTTTCACCAAATTAAAGATTATGACTGGAGGGGGGGCGGGGGGGTGGGGGGGGGGGTGGGGGGGGGGGGGGGGGGGGGGGGGGGGGGGGGGGGGGGGGGGGGGGGGGGGGGGGGGGGGGGGGGGGGGGGGGGGGGGGGGGGGGGGGGGGGGGGGGGGGGGGGGGGGGGGGGGGGGGGGG
>CAKAOH010039788.1:34878-83193 GCA_916701665.1 Sebastiscus tertius
CCCCCCCCCCCCCCCCCCCCCCCCCCCCCCCCCCCCCCCCCCCCCCCCCCCCCCCCCCCCCCCCCCCCCCCCCCCCCCCCCCCCCCCCCCCCCCAAAAGTAATATTATTTATTTTTAAAGGATTAATAAGTAAAAAGTAACTTATTACTCGGGCTGTCAAACTTACACCACTAATTTCTTTAACGCATTAACGCAATTTAATCTTTCGGAGGTTGTAGCATGCTCAGTTTTAAAGCTAGCATGATGTCATGTCATACTAGCAGGTCGCAAAGGGAGTTAAATAACGACCCAAACTTCGGCTAAATTGTGCTAAAAACTGTCATGGCTATTTTCAAAGAGGTCCCTTGACCTCTGACCTCAAGATATGTGAATGAAAATGGGTTCTATGGGTACCCACAAGTCTCCCCTTTACAGACATGCCCACTTTATAATGATCACATGCAGTTTGGGGCAAGTCATAGTCCAGTCAGCACACTGACACACTGACAGCTGTTGTTGCCTGTTGGGCTGCAGTTTGCCATGTTATGATTTGAGCATATTTTTTATGCTATATGCAGTACCTGTGAGGGTTTCTGGACAATATTTGTCATTGTTTTGTGTTGTTAATTGATTTCCAGTAATAAATATATACATACATTTGCATAAAGTAGCATATTTGCCCACTCCCATGTTGATAAGAGAATTGAATACTTGCCCAACACTGATTGTCAGCATGTTAGCATGCTGTCGTTACCACTGTCCCCAAGTACAGTCTCACAGAGTGGCATGGCTGTGTTGTTATTTTGACAATAGTTAAGGGGCACCTTAAGGGTTGTTAACTAGCATTACAGATGTTCCGAAACCTCCAGATAATCATGCTAGCTTTCTTTGGAATTAAAAAATGTTAAATTGAAGTTGTTTGGGATCGATTTCATCAAAAAGCATGCCTGCCAAACTGCAGGCAAGCAGACTAAGTGATCATAAAAAAACAGATCATGGAGGCCATCAAAAGTGTCTGCAAATGTAAAATTGTGGCTTCGTATTGTTTGAGGAATTGAAAATGACGTTTCATTTAAATTAAAAGCGTTTCCTCGACTGGAGAAGATTGCACTGAGCTTTCCGGGCAGAGAGGAACAATTTCTTTAACAGATCCAGAGTGTTTTCAGGAGCGTGGAGGGATTAATGAGGACTGAATGAACAACTGAGCCTTAAATCAAGGCATTACTGCAGGCTGCAGGCTGACCATCTGCTCTGCTGTGACACAAACAGAGAGGACACGTGCCGCTGCTCTCTGCTGAGGGAACGCCCCCACACATCTCTACAGAGCGGGGCTCGCTTGCCCCCTACAGATGATCTCTGGTCCCGTTTTTGGCATTTGTCCTCTCAGGGACAACCCCTTATTCCCAGCCACCTGTTACAGCCAGGATGTGGAATAACCTCGATGACTTATTAGATACGACAGGTAAATAGTGGTATTTTAATTATTCGAGTATGCAATGTATTCCCAACATGACTACGTTTACATGAACACAAGAAACCAGATCACTGTGAGAAATCAGGTGAAAATAGGAAATTGGACATTTATATGCGGTGCAATAGTTGGTGTATTGGATAAGTCTAAAAGTTTACAGTACATACACTTGGTTAGATCGATACAGTTTATCTCAGTTTCAGATTTTGGAATAAATTATTTTAAGGCTGCAACCAACAGTTTCATTATCAATTATGCAGATTATTTTCTTGATCAATCAAAAAATTATTTTGTCTATAAAATTCCATAAATCAGCAAAAAAAAATAAAAAATAGAAACATTTCAAATATACTATACTTTTATATTATACTATTTATACTAAGACCGCAACAGTTTTCACTAGAGCTACTTTTTACATAAGAAATAGTCCCTTCAAAAAAAACTGTTTGATCATTTACCCTTTATAAAGAAACCAGGTTTCTCATTTACAGGGTATGACAGTTTAGAAATGAGGTCACTGCAGAGAGCCATGGATCAGAATACCTTAATGCATGTAATGTAAAATGTGATGTAGAAATGCATCTGATTGAGAGCTTGATGAAAGATACCGGTGCATAAATACAAAGTAATGAAACAGTTCATGAAAGTGAATTGTTCCACTAGTCCGAGGGTCCAAGGACAGATGGTGTCGTGTGCTGTGCAAATTTGTGATTTGCTATATTGGGCTATAGAAATAAAATTGACTTGACACTAGTAACAAAAAAGCACATAGATTACATGATCATCTTACGAAAGACCTGAATTAGTATTCATGAATGTAGGTGTTATTAAGCTCATGACTTCCTGAAACACAATACTAGATATTCTAAATCTAACCACTGTAGGCGTGTGTTCAGGCATCTCTTTTTCAGGAATGGTGCAATGTGTGCAAGATTGATAATTATTGCAAACAATACACAAAGTGCCAGCAAAATTTGGCTAAAACATCTGAAAAAAAACACACAGCATACATTCAGGAAAATGATGAATAAAAAAGCTATTAGAGAGAGAGTTTTATGTCTGTCCAGGGAAAACAAAAACATTGTTATTGGCTGCTCATGTCTCTGCAAGGAGTCCCAGAAAACAATGAAGAAAAGAAACAAAGTGGTTTCTGGAAGGCAAGCTGTAATTGTTTTCTTCTTTTATGCACCTATTTAGCTTTAGCTCTTAAACTTAATGGATTTACAGCTATTTTGCACGCTGACCTCTCCGCCCGGTGCATTTCTTGTTGGGTTTATGCAGCACTGTGATGAGTAAGACCTGTGTACTATAAAAAGAGAGCGACACACTCACCCCTTTCAACTGCTGAGCTCCAGTGATGTGCTGAAAGACTCTGTCAATCTCCTGTTCGATACGCCGGGCCCAGTGCATTATCCTGTGGATAAACATCACAGGCTGACTGTCACACCACACAAACAATGAAAAAGATATGTGTGTGTGTGTGTGTGTGTGTGTTTCACAGAAGTAAGCTGTGACGTTACAACAAAAAAAGATGTTACCTGGATTAACACACAAATTATGAAAACTTGCTTCATTTAACAAAAACTAAAACACATTAACAGTATTATCTATTATTATGATCTTATTAAAATAAATGAATATTGTTTCAATATGTACTAAATGTATAAAAACACATTTAATAAGGCACCAGTTCACCAGTGACCCGGTCCTTTGCAGGACGAAAAAAATAAAAATAGAAGCTGATCACGTCTGAGAATTTCACACCTCTTTGATACAACAATATCTTTTCAAGAAAAAAAAAAATCACTGATTACGCCAATTTAGCACTGAATTCACCAATTCATTGAACAACAACAGGAATAGAAAAGAAGCTTAGACAACAGGCCGCGGTTGAGCGTAAGCCTTGAAATGTTAGTAACGCTACCTAATCAGCTTTGTTGACTCATCATCATAATTCTGTGAAAAGGATATTTCCAGAGCAAAGAAAAATATACAATTTGCTACATCATTATTATACACTAAGTACGTAAACAGCTTTTAAAACCTGCTGCGACAGCCAAGATCACTTGATGCAACTGGAATTTCTTGCAACGTCCCCAAAATAGAGCAACTAATGAGGCGGGATGAACAAAACATCCACTGTGCGTGTTGTGAGTGTTAAGAGTAACAATAACAGAGGCAATTCAATGAAGGAGAGGGATGTGTGTGGCTCTAGAGCTGAGTAACTGAACAGTCTCTGCCAACAAATTACAGTTGAAAATGTTTAATATAAAGAGAGTTACATTGATATTCATGAAGAGCAGCGGCTGTCTATGAATGTGGCTTGGAGCTGTGATGATCTGTTGTGCGGCTCTTTAGACAATGAACTGCAGTCAAATGTAGATTCTGTCCCTGTTTTCGTTGTTTGAGTGCATCTCACTGTGTTTTCACTTCTGAACCCAAAAATGTGGCTTAATTCCTCCCACAACAGCTTTGATTTGTAGATTCGTGTTGGTCATTTACAGTATAACTTTGCAGACTGATGCGGTGACATAGAGCCATTTAGCCACAACCAGATTATAGACAATTCTGCCTCGTGGTTAGTTACTTTAGTGGAATACAAAAGTGTATTTTGAATTTACACTATCTTGTCTAAAAATATATATTTAGGGCTGCACAATTATTACAAATTTTATCAAAATCGCAATATGTCCTTCAGCATATGGCGTATTATTTGTTAAAGGCAAAATGTGTGTCAAAATAACATTTTAAATGTAAAATTGTCATGCTGAAGAGATGTCCTAGTATGTATAAAGAACATCTCTGTTTAATACACATCATTAATTTATCACACCATTAATATTTTAATATGTTTTTCAGTGAAAATAATAAATTATGTAAAAAATATAATTCCCTCTAATATCGCAAATCATATTGCAATTGCAATATCAGTCAAAATAATTGAAATTAGGTATTTTCTCAAAATCGTTCAACCCTAATATAAAATGCTTAAACCTGTAATAACTGCAAGTTACACACACTGACATATCATCACTTTGATTTCTTTACATTGATATGGCAAACGTTTAGCAAACAGTTGCGTATTTACACATCCAGCAGTTAAGGAGCAACATCATCATTCATTTGGAGTCGTGTTTCTGGCAACCTGGTGAATGTAAGTCCAATATTCACTCTCTTTTAGCTCTGTTTTTGGTCTCCACCAACCCCTGAGGGAAATATCTGGTTCTTCAGCTGCTAAATGCTCCACTATGTTCACCAGCTAGTCTCCAACTGTGTCTGTCTGCTGTTTGCTGCTGAGCAGGTAGAGTACTGTAGGCTTTTAAAGCTTTTCCGCTTAAAACAGCTGCCAACTGCATCCAAAAAACGACGCTATGAGAGCACAGGGAGTGAACCAAAACAGTAAAGTTGTGGGTCGAATAGCTAATTTGTGAGAGAAATGTCTTTATTCTTAGATTTTTGGGTTGCTGGAAAAAAACAAATAAATAATTCCTGACAATTACTGATATATTTGACTTCAGGACATCTTTGACTGCATACAGACACACAATCCAGTGTTTTACTGTATCAATTTAGAGATATTCCCAAGTAAAAGTCCCATATTTGTACCCTGAAATAGCTTAATTTTGGAATGCTTGTGGTGATATAAAAACACATAGC
Source organism: Sebastiscus tertius (assembly GCA_916701665.1). NCBI lineage: Eukaryota > Metazoa > Chordata > Actinopteri > Perciformes > Sebastidae > Sebastiscus > Sebastiscus tertius. Next base: position 39,986 of record CAKAOH010039788.1, read on the forward strand.
TCCATAATTCCTGACAATGACAAATTATATATTTAACTTCAGGACATCTCTGACAACATACTGCTGAAAGTGAACACATTTTTACTGTATCAATTAAAAGATTTTCCTAAGAAAAGTCCCTAGAACTGCTTGATTCAACTTTTTTCTAGTGTTAAAAGTAAACAAAAATCCCAATAAATTGCAATATCAAATCGCAAAACTTAAAAACCCCAATAAATATTGAATTGGCACCCAAGTATCGGGATAGTATTGAAGTGAGCTGAAACAATGAGCTGAAACTCACTTTAAAGCTCCGTAAAGTGTGTGCATGGATTTTGTGCTCGATAGGGACGTCAATTCAAGGTCAAGTCATTTTTTGTTGCAGTCAGAGAAATATTCACACAATATTTAGAATGACAATAAAGCAAATGATTAAATTCTGTAGTTTTCATTTAAACAAAAAAATAGAAAGCAAAAGGATTCTTCACGCAGCTACTTTGGACTGATACTAGATGCTGATCCTATACTAACAATGGAAGTCAATTGTCCGTTCTACCGATCCTTCCCATCATTTCATCCTATCGATTTTGTTTATGTCGCAACAATATTCCAGCATTCTGCAACATGAGCTGTATTTGTTAGAGGCTCCACACTGGGTTTGTGAAACAGTGCAGTTGTGTTGCAAATACATCAAAGTCAGCAGCAGAAACACCAGTGATATCGACAACTACTGTGCCCGATGATGGAGGACTGCCAGCACCAACACAGATTTCTTGTGAACTATGTTAAAAAGAGCAAGTTTTACTGGCTGATAAAAGGTTTGGGTACCATGCACTCGGCAGTACCAGCACTCCTACCAATACCTCTGGAATGTCAACTCCAACGCAGAAATCACAACCACCATCGGCTGCACACAAGAAACACTAGAAGAACTTGTATGAGCACATGTAGTTGCAGCAGCTAATTCCCTCCCAGCCCACGCAAACTAATGCAGGGCTTCAGGGCTTCTACTACAAAACAACAAGAGGAAGAAGAAGAAGCTTACCGAGCATTTCAATGGAGCGTGTATTTTGCTTTGGGACACTTTTACATTCAGACCTGCAAAGAAACACATCCAGAAAACTAAACATGCCTTGTTTGATGTGTATGGACTTAGTATCTCCTTCAGAAACACAGGGCCCTATTTTAACAATCTATAGCGCATGGTCTAAAGTGCATGGCGCAAGTGCATTTCGGGCATGTCCAACACTTTTGCTAGTTAAGTGGCACATCATTTGGGTGCAAGAGTAAGGCGAAAGGGGCAAAGGGGTTGTATTTAGACTCTTAATTAATCACAGGTGTGTTTTGGGCGTAACAGGAATTAAACCAATCAGAGTGTCGTCTCCCGTTCCCTTTAAAAGCCAGGTGCGCCTGCACATTAGCGCATTGCTATTTAAAAGGTGGATTTCGCAAATTGGAGAAGCAAGCAGTTTTTTGCTGAGGAAAGGGATCTGCTCATGCGTGAAGTTAAAGTGCACAAGCCGAGCAGATGGATGTGGTACTTAGCCGGTGGACCCACTTCCCTTCGCCGTCTCAATAAGCACTATGTTAAATATGATAAACATGTATTGATTAATAATGGAAACTATTACTTTCCGATGCAACCGACAGGGGGCGCGGACTATCTGAGCACAGGTTTGCAGCCGGGCACTTGGTGTGGCGTTAAATAAACTCAAGATTAGGGATACACTGATCCAACTTTTTCAGTCCCGATAACGATAGCGAAACCTGGGATTTGGGTATCGGCCGATGGCGAGTACCGATCCGATACCAGTGTTTAATTAATAAGCTGTATGCCTCACTGTGTGGAAGTGACTGGGATCATTATTTTATATGTTAGGCAACATCAGGCTTGTCTTAAACATCACTTTCCTAACTTTGTAAAACAAAATATAACAAATAAATACATAAATAGAAATTTATTGAATTGTTATTTATTATTTAAATAATAAATTGTACACCAACAACTTGGCAAAAAAATCTTCAAAATTAACAGGAATTACAATTCAGGTGTAAACCTTTTTAATGCAGCAACATATTGGTCAAAACTTAAATAGGAATTAAAATCCCAGTATATAATGTATATAGAATATAAATTGAACTGATTGTCTCCATTGTCACTGATATCCTATTCAGCTATTTGGGTCAGTATTGGCCCGATATCAGATCCGGTATCGGTGCATCCCTACTCAAGATGAGTCTTCAGAAGTAAACTGCATTCTTGTAATGTCAGGAAAACGTAAATTTGCAGAGGAAGCATTCCTCTTGTTTTGATGAAACTGCTGATATGATTCTACCCAGAAAGAGTACAAACTATGGAAATTTAAATCATATTCAGAAAGCTGTCATGTTGCTACTGATTAACAAGCTTTCAAAATTTCCTTGACTCTGGCAGCAACCAGTGTCTGAGGTGAGGACTCTTTCTCTAAATGAGTACTGGTTAAACACAAGCTGAGGTCAGATGGCAACGGGACAAAGCAAACAACAGACGGCTTGTACCGAGGCTCCTAGAATATGGTCCAACACGAAAAATGTTTATTAATGTGTTTTTTTAATGTGTTTCACTGCAATGAATTATTCATAGGTAAAATAAATATAGTAAAGTGCTGTTTTATGTTTCTTGTCAACACTTTTCAGGGTTATGTTCTCATTCTCTCAGCTCCCTCCAGAGCCACAGAAGACATTAAACAACTGCTTCACAGGCTGAGTCGTGCTCCTCATGAATAGTGCCAATTTTAAGTAAATGGTGTGGCTGTAAGGTGGAAGTATAGCAGCTGTTTTCCGCCATCTTTAGGCAAGGGGCAGCCCTCTCTAATGCAAGAGGCAATCAACTGTTTGGAGACCGTATAATGTTATACGGTCACTAAGCCAACCAATCACAAAAAGTGGGGTTTCAGCTGTGACTCACCGGGCCAACTTCAATGTTTAGACCTACCTAATCAAACATTTTTCAATATGATTCAAACATCTGTGTGGAATATTTGTTTGATAAATGGGCCAGTTCACTAATTAATTTAACTCATTAAACAAAAAAACTTGGAAGTCAGATGAACAGTATCAAACCACCTTCACTTAACTGACTATTTGACATAAACTGTATATAAGAAGTGGGCGTAGTCACCATGACGTTACCCATCGGTTTGTGGACTGCTGTTTTGAATCCTTGAGTTCGGCATTTTGGCCATCACCATCTTGGTTTTTTGTAACCAGAAGTGACACAAGAGGGTGGAGCTAAATACAACCAAACACTGAATAAGATGTTTTTAGGCGACAAAAAAGGTTATAATTAACTTTAATGAACTGAAAACACACTGTGAAAGGGTTGAAGTTGTAAGACAAAAACACGGACAACTCCCAGACTGGACAACGCCGTGGTAGCAATAACAAGGTAGCCACGCCCTGAAGCATACCCTGCTTTATGGTCTATTTGATTCTAAATGGGACCATAATTTACTAAATGAACATCATGCTGTATTGAAGAAGACTTGAAACTAAAGATTGAGACCATAAACTCATGTTTACAATGTTTACTGAGGTAATAAATCAAGTGAGAAGTAGACTCATTTTCTCATAGACTTCTATACAATCAGACTTCTTTTAGCAACCAGAGGAGTCGCCCCCTGCTGGCTATCAGAAAGAATGCAAGTTTAAGGCACTTCAGCATTGACTTCACTTTTCAGACCCGGAGGTTGCCCACTGCTATTTGACTGAGAATCTTTCACGCTAACAAACCTTAAACTTCACTTCGCTTTAATGGCCACACGACCAGAGTCGGCTGGAATTTGTTTTTGATACAGCATGGAAAAAAATGCCCAGTACACAGTGTCAGCAATACAACACAGTACAGTATGTGCTCCGTATGTCTTCTTCCTAAATGCATTGTCAGTGATAAACAGCATAATTTCCTCCCAAACTGCAATTTCAAAGCAGCACACACACCAGAACAATAGCAGCACCTTACAGTATAAGAAGAACTAGTTCATAGTTATCATAGTGCGTCAATGCCATGTTGAAGCGTACAGTATGCTATTCGCCTCAGAGAACATAGTTGCTGAAGATGCAAAATATGCCGTAAAAGACTAAAACTAGACTCCCTGTACGCCCAGACTTTGCCTCCCTATCCTCAAGAGACCCCGAGGATCACTGAATGAATGCAGTCTCAATAAAGTTTCCCAAACTCCCTCTGTTCACCTGCCTCACTTCACTGGTTCAACCTTCATTCACTGCTGTTGAGTCTGGCCAAATGGATTAGAGAAGACTCAACATTTATTTGCGCTTTCTACCTAAATTAGTTCGAACTAGGAGATAAATCTCAATACCCAGAAAATCGCCCAGGATCCTGTAAGTGCCCCGAGAGTCCATTCATTATCACTCACACAGCTCCCAGCAGAGGTACGAGACAACATCACAGATTAAAGTCTGGTTGGGCTTGTTTCTAGTGTTGGACGAGCCACAAATCTATCCACAGAAAGGCCCTATATTTGAAGAGTATCTGTTTCCCCGCTTTTGGATTTTATTATGAGTCGAACATGAGTAAAAGACTTTTAGACCTGATGATGAATAGACTAGTACTACGCATGCTTGACTTGCCAAGTTAAAGGAGTGGTGTGGAAAACTAAGATGTAAGCTATTTGGTTGTTTTTTTTTTACCTCCAGCAACATCAAGACACAGCATCACTACATCACGATATCGGGCCATTGAAGAGATGATAGAATGCCTGACAAAGTGTCTTCGACAAGCACAGCACTATTTAAAAGTGAAATTATTTTCAGCTTGAGGCAGTCGAGGCAGAAAAAAGTGAGGAGTGCTCTGAAAAACAGGGCAGCAGCACCAGGCGGGACGTTTTATCTCTCTCCCTATTGACAACTGAGAAGGTAAAAAAAATGTGTTTTGAGTTGGGTTTTTTTTTTTTATATAAAACTCTTTTAAAAATACACTCCGGTTGTCATTAGGCTTGATTTTATGTGTGTTAATGTGATTACTACAGCCCTGACACCAAGACCACCTTGGCTGATCAAATGAAAATGTTTATTAAAACTATAACTGAGCAGTTCTTTCTTGCTACAGAGACACATTTCAAAACATAAAACATTATGCAGAAGAATAGTGAGTCAGCATCTTGTGATTCTCACACAATTTGTGTAAAATAGGTAACATAAAAACATCACTGATAATAAAAAAAAAAAAGACAGAGTTGCATATGCAATCTTGGGATTATTCCCAAGGCCTTAAATCAGTCTGACTTTGTACATTCAGGGATACTAGTAGTGATTCCCATTAAGGAGCAACACCACACGGTTAAAGGTGCAAAATGCGAGACTAGGAGCATTTCCATTGCCTCTGCAAGGCTCTCAACATGGCGATGGCTAAGCCGGCGGCTCGTAGCTAACGGTGCTAACAGTGCTAACAGTGAAAACAACAGCAACACTGCTGACAGAGATAAAAGTGTTAATCTGGGGGGGGGGACCGGAGGGTGCTATGCTTCCGCAACGGCGCTGTCGGTCGGGACAGCTAGCAGTGCAGAGTGGTGGCCATGAGCTAGCCAGTGGGGCACGCTCACATGCACGAACATGCACTAGAAGCATGCACGGCCGGCCCGGCAATGTCAACAAAGCACAGAGGGAAAGTGACTTCATGCTCTGCTCAGGTAGACATTACTCCTCTATATCTTTACAAAGCAAATAGTTGTTTGAATACTCTGGATATCATATAGAGCACCTTTAATGCCTGGTGAATCGAATCGCTGATTTAAACTATTAAAAGAATATGCAAGCAGAGACGCGTCATCAACTCACGTCATCCATCTGCACCGCTCATGTTTTGAAAATGCAGCAAAAGAACATTTTACATCATTTCATGGCATATTTTGATTTGTTGGTTTGTAGATGTGGTTTATATCAGTCACATTGAGAGAATTTGGTCCTTAATTTCTGACATTATCAGAATTCTGACACGTTCCAAAACACATTTAAAAGACCAGTGTCAATAAGATTGTTGCATCACAAATTAATTTAAAATGCCCTTGCAAAGCGTTGTAAAAATCCTGTGTGAATAAATCAGGTTTGTTACATGACTGTAGCCCGCAGATCTGCAGAGCAGCTTTAACCGTGTGAGTCAGTGCAGCTGAAGCACAAACCCAAGTTTTTTAGTGTGTGCTCCATTTCCTCTCCTTTCGAGCCCTGTGGGACGTCAGAAAACAACTCTGTATCGCAGTGCTGCGAGGAAGCGGCTGAACAGCACAGCGCACTAGTGCCTCAACTCTGTTACCTGCTATACGCACACACCCCTGGGATGAGATAGAGAGAAGCACTATGCGATGTGACCCATATATTCACTTACAGCAGAGAGCGAGAGGTTGAGAGGGTGGAGCAGCAGAGCGATAGGTGGAGTATAAGAAGCAGAGAGAGCCAGGAGACATTTATAGCTTTATGTATACAGTATATGAACTATATCTACCTATCTACAGTACCAATCTACTGCACAGTATATATATCCATCCATTCATCCATCTAGCACCGTAGTCTCCTAGAAATGCTGTTCATATACAACTAATTTGCAATAGCGAGTATATTTTGTAGGACACATAATGCGTATTACAGTTTTAGCCATGCAAGCAGCCTGGCTCTGGGGATGGTAATGTCGGTCTTTGGTCCAGGCTGAAATATCTCAACAACTACTGATTGGATTGCCAGATTTTGTACAGACTCTCATGTCACACAGATGATGCATCTTAATGACTTTGGTGATCCTCCTCTTTTCATCTGGCGCTACCACGAGGTTCACGTTTGTGGTTTTAAATGAAAAGTCTCAACAGCTGTTGAATGGGTTGTCATGAATTTTATTCAGGCATTCTGACCCGATATCACGCCAAAGTGTGTAATAAACCCGCCAGAGGATAGCGTGTCAGTGTCATGTTTTGCCTCGGCGTGAATATTATATGCGTGTATGAAGGTGCAGTATCAGCAGGAGATAACAAAACCACTCACTTTAGGAAAAACGTCATGGTTGGCCTTAAAATAAATATGTAAACTAAGTGCAATATCCACGGAAACAACTTAACATAAGTACGGAAAAATCTGTCACAAACATCACTAAAAAACAAGTCCTGTGTTTGTTAGACCCATCCACCTCTCCTCCCACCCACCATAAGCCGTCTTTCTCCATTTTTTATTCTACGTCTCTAGCTCTGTCTGTAGCATATTCACACAGATGCATTTACGTTGCAATCAGTACAGACTTCATGGCGTACAAATGATATGGCGTTCTTATTGCTTTTGCCTTACTCATTATCGTGTCGCTCATACGCCTTCTCGTGCAACCGGGCTCGACATTCATGTCCCTCTCAGGATGAATTGTGATCACTGCTGTAATACTTTGGTTTACGACCAAATACTGGCAAGTATAATGACATTCCCATCAGCCTCAGTTGCACTTTGTGTTTAGTGGCAATTAGCAAATGTTAGCATGCTAACACATTAAACTAATAAGGTGAACATGATAAACTTTATATGTACTAAAGCATGTTATCCAAAGGACAGATAGAGTTTATGAGCTGCTCGCACGGCTGTAGACTTTGGTTATCAAATTTTTGGCAACACAAACAGACATTTTGGGCTCTGCCTTCCTCAGCACATATGTTATGTTATTTCATTTATTTCCATTCAACTGCAGTGTGATTAACATTTGTATGGTTATATTTAGGCAACTCAAAACACTTAGATGAAGTAAGAGAAAGACCATGTTTGGGTTACATGTTAAAAAACTGGTTTGAACTACAAGACTTTTTAGAAAATATTCAAAAAAAAACAAGCAATGCTGAAACAATTAGTAGATTAATAGATCAGTCAATTAAAAAGAAACTAATCGACAACAGACAACAATATGAATCAGTTCAGGTCAGTTATGAAGCAAAAAATCCACAATGTGAGGATCTGCTGCTCCTCTCATTGTAAGTTCATTACATTTGGGTTTGGTCTGTTGATCCTACAAAATAAGATGTTTGAGGATTTCCCATTGGGCTTCTTTTTCTTGCTGTTTTCTACTTTTCCACTAACGATTAATCCAGTGGTTCTCAAATGTTTTCCTTCATGCCTCCATTTGGAAGCAACGTGATTAAACAGATGTCATTTAAATGAACATTTTCCCCAGGCGCTCCACAGCAACCCACTGCTACACTCTAAATGCTCAGGATGGCTCAAATACAGAGGTCAAATTTCATGTATGAACTTGTATGTATGTGACAATTAAAAAATTGAAATTAAAAGAAAAAATAAATGATTATATTGATATAACATTATCTAGAACTGAGTGACTCTTTTCAAGTATGTTTCTCACGAGTTACTGCGGTGCAGAAGTAAAATATTTATCAAAAACAAAAACACAAAAGACACACGGCTGTCCCACTCACACTGACAGTGATCTTGACAGCATGACAGGCGTTTGTCATATTTCAGACTTGACTCGATGATACTGGATGGGCATCGCCAGTTTTTCTTTCCTTCCCTGTTAAAAATCCACACGCTTTGCACTTTACATTGTTTTGTTATAATAAATCTTGCCACACTTTTCCCACTAATGGTCAGTTAGAGAACCACTGGATTATTAATCGGGAAAAAAAATAATAATAATCAACAGATTAATCGCTAATGAAAATAATCATTAGGAGCAGCCCTAGAACTGTGATATTTCTCTAACCTTGACCAAGTGTTTTGGTAGCCGAAACCTAAAAACATGAGGAAAGCAGGATGCAAACTGCAACCTCTGTGAAGTATAAGAAGGTCACACTTCCTCGATTAGAAAAAACATGTAATCCAGGCAGCGATTACATTTCCTCCACAATTTACTTGGAGAGCAATATATAAACATATATGGTAGAAGACAGGGTTGCTATCTATCTATCCATCTATCCATCCATCTATCCATCTATCTATCTATGTATCTATCTATCTATCGACAGACAGAGTTGAGGCAGAAGAGGCGGGAGTGAAAAGGGTGAAGTGAGGGAGGGCGAAGGAGAATAAATCCTCACTGCTGCAGTATTAATTCTTAATTGGAAAGAGATGCTGTTCTTCAGCGTAGCGATTCTGCTTCATTTAGCTTACATGAAGAGACCCAGGGCAGAGGGCTATGTAGCTGTTTTAGAGCACTCAGCAGAAAAATCAGCCGTGAGGAGGAGGAGGAGGAGAAAGCAACGGCTATACCCTACTTGAAATAACCCAATTCATCATAAAACACTCCCATACACACACCCACACCTCCCTGATTTATAGACCCCGTTCCTAATTGGTAAATACACCACGAATCTCCAGTTGTGATTGGCCAGGAATCCCTCACTGTGTGCCCCGAAGATGAGTGGACCATCTGGCCTGTTCCTCCCTCCAGAGCGGAGCCTGGAGGAGGGCCCAGATAACTGGAGTCTCGAGTTAAGTGTCAGCTGTACTTAACACCAACGGGTTAAAGGTTAATAATTAAGAACTAAGCACGGGATTGATTAAAATAGAGAGAGCAGGCTCATTTTAAAGTCGCTTTCAGTAGGAATTCACAGTAAAGCCGATCCTTTCTCCTTCTATGCAACAGGGCTGTCCTGGATACTATCTTTTTGCGGCTTCGAAGCTTCGGTGAGAAATATTTTCGAAGGTATTTGAAGCTTCGCGGTGCAGCGCGACGCCGGCAGGCTGACATGTTCTTCTGTCTGTCTGTCTGTCTCCGTCTCCCTTGTTTTCAGAGCCCGGGACAGCGCCAAGCAGCAGATATCCATCAGAGAATAACTAATAATTATTCATGATGAATATGAATAATGAATAATGTTGTGGGATCATTCCTTATTTCATGGACTATTTTGGGATTTATAGGCCTACATTATTATTACATATATACAGCATATAAACATATATACATATATATATAAAAACAAAGCATTCGAATACTGATTTGGAGGTCGAATACCATGGCAACGGTCGAAGCTTCGAAGCATTCGGGTCAGTCCTACCATGCAACCTAGTAGGCCTATACAACTAGTACTACTGAACCACTAGAGGCTTATTACTGCGCTGTTGGTTTTCTCAAGGTAGAGAAGCGAGTGTTTCACCAAATAAATAAACTTGAAAGCCTGCATGGAAAAATCTAGTAGCTATACTGGTGCACAAGAACAGCAGGGGGGGAGATGAAAAAAAAAAAGCTTTTCAGTTTCACAACAACTGCTGCACAGACTTGATGCTGCTTGTCAAATAGGATGACTGCTCTAACTAATAACTTTAAAGTGTCACAATGAAAACATCTCTCCATCCTTGCCATTGTTTTTTTGCTTTTTTAAACAGAGTATTGATGAGAGTCATTTTTGCATTATAGACATCTGATTTGAGGCACTAGATAATTAAAAAAAAATAAAGGCTATAAGTCATCATATGTTAATGGCTACATTATTGTTCAAATAATATCTCATATAGCTTGATTAATAAAAGGGTCTTCTGTTTAATAACTGAGACACATAAACTTTAAAGTGTCACAATGAAAACATCTCTCCATCCTTGCCATTTGTTTTTTTTTAAACAGAGTAATGAGAGTCATTTTTGCATTATAGACATCTGATTTTTAGGCAATATGCCACTAGATAATAATAAAAAAAAAGGCTATAAGTCATCATATGTTAATGAAGATGCTACATTATTGTTCAGATAATAACTTGATTAATAAGAGGGTCTTCTGTTTAATAACTGAGACACATAAAAATCCCATATATAAATATAAATGATGGGAATAGCTTTCCTATATGCATGCCCAGTCATACTGTATGGACTACACCTTTTACACCAGCTTTAACTATACTCAACGTTTACATTGATGCAATCAAGCCAACACACAAGTCAAATTATATAACATCAGAGGAAAAATAAACACAACAGGATGACTGAAGTGATCTGAGTGGTGGACAAAAAACCCCAAAGTTGTCTCTCCCATCCAGAGCTGCAGAGCATCCCGGTGTGTTTTTCTCCCCATCATCAGAGTATATATATATCGGTGACTTACGTGTATTGCTGTGGGAACGTGAGAGCAGCAGCTCCAGGCCACGATGCGCTGAACATCAAGATAATCTGGATAGATACCAAGCAGACGATGCTGCAAGACCTTTTGCCTATCGCCATTTTCCATTAACAAGTCTCGTCACGGAGGGTTTTTTTTAGTGTGCGTAAAAGAAGCGCGTCTCCGGGAGCATACAGCTATAGAGCTATATTATTATAGTGTCCGGTGGCTCAGTATCCCGACGACTTCATGTCGGTGTGTGTTGTCAAGTGGACGCGGAGGAGGAAGAGGAAGAGGAGGAGGAGGAAGGCATTGGCCGCGGAGGCATCGCTGGACGGTGGGAGATGCACTAATAATGCAGCTGCCAAGACACTGCAGAGTCTCTCCTCCTGCTCCCACATATACACCACCACCACCAACACCAACACCACCAACACTATAACACACAGAGCCAGGCGCGTTCACGACAGCCCTCTCTCTCCTCTCCTCTCCTTTCTCTCTCATCAGCACCAGGCGCGTTCACGCTCACCAGGCAACAGAGGAGCAGAAGAAGAAGATGAATCTAGTTTGGGTGCTTTATTTATCTCTGCAGAGCCACGTGGGATTTGTCATCGGGCATAAATTTAGTTTTTTTTATACAAGAATGACCTGCTGCTCTTCTTCTGTGTGAGGTATAATTATTATTATTATATTATTATAATAATAATTATAACAATAATAATTACCTCTGTTTATATTACATCTATTTTTATATTTTATACTTCTGTTTTTATTTACTTTATAACTGTGTGTGTTTTACCTGTTATATGTTTTATCTGCGTCGTTTAGTCTTGTCAAATGTTTGTTTTAAAGCACAATGACCAGAAGTGGCAACTGTGAATCTCGTTGTATTTAATACAATGACAATAAAGCTTTCTATTATATTCTATTCTATACTGTAAGGCCAGAAGGAGATGCAAAAGGGTCCCTGAATGCAACACAATGAGGAAAGTGTTTCCCTCAAGGCTGCATCATCACACAGCCTGATACCTGCAGGGGCCCCCAGAAGAAGTCACCTGGTGGTTTTGGTGGTTTAATTAATATAGTTACTTTTAAGATGAAACCTGAAGTAGGCAGAATATTTTTGGCATAAAAAAAATCTATGATAACCTTTCATCATATTGTAATTAAAGTGTTCTGAGAGAAAACTAGACTTCTGCACCTCCTCATGGCTCTGTTTTCAGGCTTTAAAAAAATCTAGTCTGTGATGGGAGACTTTGGCCAATCACAGGTCATTTCAGAGAGAGAGCATTCCTATTGGCTGTACTCCGGTTGGTGGGCGGTGCTTGGTATCAACATAGCTGCTGGGTCACAAACTTTCTAATTTTACAGCTAAACAGTAAACTACAAGATGTTTCTGAAAACATTTGAGGTGAGAAGTAGGCATTACAGTAACAGAATATTGATTCATATTTGATCAGCGCTGCCTAGTTTAACCGTTTGATCAGAGTTTGCGAGTGATTGACAACTGCTCATAGATGGCAAGGCTCCAGCTCGGCTCTGATTGGTTGTTTTCCTCCGGTCTGTGAAATCTTGCAGATGCCGTTAGGAGCACCAGAGGACACGGAGGAACATGATTTTCTTTCAGATTACCTGTCTCATGCATAATCATATTTGCTCCAATTCTACCCACTGCAGTTTTAAAGGTCTTATTGATTACATTTTTATGTAGACAAATATTGTTTTTGAAAGGTGCAGAATGAAAGTATGGCCTTGAAAAAAATATTATGATTGTGAATTAATCATTTTAAGATCTTGGCCTGTCCAAAATTAATGTTTTGTTTATCTCAGTGGAAGATATGGGATGTTTGGTTCCCACTTCTAACAAGGCTTGTGAGCCAATAATAAAACAACATCGGTATCATGTGGTATCTTAGTCTTGGTCATTAGTTAGTGTGGGGATAAACGGATAAATGGCTGAGATTGACGGTAAGTGCCTGGCAACTACTTGTTGTGAAGTAAATGCAATGGAACGAGGAGGAAGAATGTGACATCTAGTGACTAAATGTTGTCAATGTTATCAATAGCACCTTCAAGATTTTACATTAAAAATCATGTGAAAAATAGGGCTGTCAAAGTTAATGTGATAATAAAGCGTTAACGCAAATTTGTTTTAACGCCACTAATTTAACACAGGCAGGTAGGTTGTAACAGGCTCAGTTTTAAAGTCTTGAGTCTTGAGTCTTGAGTCGGTCATTGTTGTGAAAGAAACCCTGACCCTGAAGGAAGAAGAAATCAATAATTTGACACAAAAATGGTCCGCCATAGTACGACATCAGAATTGCGCCCATAGCAATGGTCTGTTTTAAAGAAATAACAGACAGCAGAACGCCATGATTGACCAATCAGAATCGAGTAAAGTATTCTCAAACCACAGGATGTATACTGGATACAGTGAATTTGTGAATGTGCTGTCAAAACTATTATTAGACAATGCACAAATGAAATGGAAGAGCTACTCACAACTGAAAAAAAAAGATGGGTTGTGGTGACGCAGATCCAGAAAGTAAAACAGTAAATCGTAAGAAAGACATTTTGACTGTCTTTGTTAAGTTTATTTGGCAGTGACATTTCACAGTTTTATTTAAGTCCGATGTCGCACATACTGATCATTTCCTGTTCGTATAAAATAGTAAAGTATGTTGATATTTTTTGTGTACTACCTTAAAAAAAAAGCTAAAACATTAGCCTATACAATGACAATTAGTGGTAGGTCTATACTGCATATAATTAATATGTATTACAGATTTGGGACATGGAATAGGCCTTTTTTTCACAGCAGAGATTTTGACTTATAGCTGGAGTAAGTAAGAACCGAATGCAGTCATTGTTAGTGTTACATTTTGTGCTTCTCCTACAATGACATGTCAAAATGTCTGCTGTGAAAATGTACTATTGAAGCTGCTATGTATAGTCTGCTCTGGACATTGTACTAAATGGGAACATGGAGGTGACAGGTACATACACAATGTGGTAGGCGGGGTGTCAACAGGAGGCCCAGCAGCTAATTTTCCTCCTGGGGCTTCCTAACAGGTTATTCCCCCTTGCACTCCTCGGAAGTGAGCACTAAATTATGGAGCCCCAGATGTGTAAAAATGCATGGCTATTTAAAGTGAAAAGTATGAGCGAATGCATAAGTGCATATACAGTACACAGCTTTTCAGTCCAGTATGGTTGTTGAATCCTGCATCTGGCCTAAATATAGGATGGGATGTGCACACAACTAACCTTTGCATTATGACGTATAAATACATAATAGATTGTGTTAAATAATTTAAGGAGATTTCAGAATTTCTGGAGAAAATAAAATTAAATTCACAAATAGCATGGTATAGAATTACAGTAAATTTCTTCCTTTACTTGCGATCCCTTAAAAATAATTAGTTTTTCTCTCCCATTTACTGGGTCTTTTTTATTTCTCACTTTTCCCAGCATACATTTAATCAGCCTTCCTCACAGCAGACAGTCCGACTTGTTAAACACACTGTAGCTGCGACAGTGCCTCTGCGCTGGTGTTGAGCAGGTTGGCTGTGCACCTAAATGGAACAGAAACAATGTGAATATTATTAGTCACACCTGTCTATTATCTATTTCTCATTTTGCATACATATCATTATATTATAATATATATATGTATATATATATATATATTCTGGTAAGAAGGACACATTCTAAGTATGTATCTCATGTCCAGCCTGTTAAAATCAAAGAGAATACAGATTGGAGAAATTGCAAGGATGATGAAAGAGGCTGACACCATTCAGTTGAATATTTAGCTGATCATAAAAACATATGACTACATATTAAGACGTAGTGGCTCTGATAGTTGCACACAATGATCTCTCTGCTGTGCAGGAACAACAAAGTAAACAGAGAGATGAGTCTGGCAATGGGAGACCTCAAATGATGTAACATATGACGCGCTGGCCAGACATTTTAGACATGCTCTATATAAGCAAGAAAGAAACTGAGAAATGTTGCATGGAAAATAAGAAAAATGAAATATGTAGCAGGACAGAAAACAGGAAAACAGAGGAGTTGATAATGAACAAGAGTGAAAAACAAAGTGTGTGAACATGAGAATGCCAGTTATTTCATCAACTGCTTGGAGGTAATATAGAAATATAAATCTTATTTTTACTCTTTTACAACCCATTTAGTTATAGAAGTCAACTAATGTACTTTACTATTGACTCATTAGGTGATCAGTGACTGAGGATGGAGCTTCTCTCCCATCTGTCAACCCTTTACAAACAGTTATGTAATCATGTAGCCTAACAATTCACAGCCTGTCTATATATACATTTAATTAGAAGGGATTCCTCAACGTCTTCAAGTGTTAGTCAGTGATGCTTCACATGTAAAGATTAATACCCTCTTTAATCTATATCTAATCTTCATTAAACCCTTCTCTTTTCCTGCTGTAGACATTCAGATTATGTGCAAAAGTACATACCCTAAACTAAAACAATAATGAAAAACAGGACAACAAAATGTGTTGACCACAGTACGGTGATTGTGGAACTGCAATCTCTGACACAGACAACAATTAAATCCCACTTAATGGAGAATGATGCAGCTATCATAAAAGGGTTTGGCTGTAATTACCTTCAGAGGACGGTTGCACAGCAGGACAGCAGAGAAGAGAGAAACAGCATTCAGCTGGAAGATTTACAGACAGTATACATGTTCAGTCATACACTGCAGCATCTGTGAATATAAACAGCTCTCCTCAGAAGCAAGAAAACCAGAGAGCCGAGACTCAACACAGTGATATAGAAGAAGTAGAATAAAGCTACTGTAAGGGCAGTGAAATGGAGATTGATTTTGTCGATTCACAGATGATTTTTGACCTATTTTATTATAAGAAAGTACACTTATCCTCCCTCTCCATGGTGATTTCTTACCTTTTCATTTCATCCATTTAATACAGGTCACAGCCATTATAGGTGCAAGTCAGTCCCTGTCTTTGAGAGCTTGTTTGTTGTTGTATATTATGATATTGATGCTGATAAAACCACAGCAGGGTGTGTGTGGAGAGAGTGCAGGAGTCAGGTTAAATCTCTCCATGTGGGTAAGCTCCCTGCTCAGGCGTCCTTGACCGAGACTTGAATCCCCACCTCATCTCGCCTCAAATTTGCTGTTATTGAATCTGATCCTGACCCCTGACCAAGGGAGCGAGAGCAAGAGGGAGCAACTGTTATTTCCCGAGAAATAACATGCATATAAATTACTTCTTTGGCCTCAAAGCAGAAGGACCTGGCTGCATTTTACAATGGAATTGCTTGTGCTGTACCAAATTCATGAAAAGCTTTCCTGAAACAGAGAGATGTGGAACTTTACATCAATGAACTGGTTAACAACACCTGTTTTTCCGCAGCCAGGCATTCAGATGCTCGACAGCTCGCTCGCCTGACAGGATGACTGCACCTATTCCAGCCCCCTCTGGGAGGAAGGATGTGGGTTCAGCTTTTAGTCGTCTCCCTGACGGCCCCATGTGCTAATACTGCTGTCATGTCCTGGGGAGAGAGAAGACTAATTACTGACTGCACAGTCTTCCTGCCAGTCCCCCTCGGAGAGCCATACACTGTTAATTGGACGACAACTCCAAAGGGAGCTGACCTGTGGATGAGAGCGACCTTTGTCTCATGTAAACAGCATTACATATGAAAAGACATCTTTAATTTCCCTTATTGCATCTCCATTACACAACAGCCTTGTTTACAACAATTCTACATTTCTTCTACCTAATTAAAGGCAAGTTCTCTCAAATAAATGCAAATAACCACAAATAATATGATAGGGTAGCACATCCCAGATTTCAAAATCAAGGAGGACAAATACTAACATTTCCCATATAAACAAGTGAAATGCTAGTATTGTGTCCTTGATTTTTAAATCTGGGATGTGCTACCCTATCATATTTGTTATGCTTATTGGACTTTGGACATTGTTGAAGTGCATCCTCCTTTACCAAAACAAAATTCAAATAAACTTTTGTTAAGGTGATTTGTTGTAGAAACACAGTTTTAGCTACGCTAAGCATCGACAGCAGGTACATTTTTACGCTTTGTCTTGTTCTAATAGATTTTAAAGGTCCCTTATTGTAAAAAGTGAGATTTTCAGGTCTTTTACATTATAAAGCAGGTTAAAGTGCTTTATAAATACTGTTAAACTATCAAAACGCTCAATATACAGAGAAATACATACAGCCCATATTCAGAAATTGCACTTTTGAAACAAGCCGTTAGGATTTCTGTCCATTTGTGATGTCACAAATATACAATATTTAGACCATTACGGAGTTTTAAACGTGAAGATTCTAAATGTGTCCCAGTTTACTTCCTGTTGCAGTGTATGTGAATAGCATCAGCTGAAAGGAGGTAAACATGGACCCAAACGGTTGCCTAGCAACAGCATTCCATTGTAAATCCATTGAAATGCACTAAAACGGAGCGTTGCAGACAGAAGGTAAATACAGGTATATTCTGGGATACAGTACGAGGAAAATAACGTTTTTTTAACATTACAGCATCTAAACATTTTGAGACATTAGAAACCCCAAATTACAAGTATGAACCTGAAAATGAGCACGATGGGACCTTTAAAATGCAATTATTTGGGTTTATTTGTCAGAGCAATATGAAATTTATCATTCTAATTACTATTATGATATTTGACTGCATTAGTATGACAACAAGACACAGTTTCTACAATAGCCTATATGCAAGCGGCTCTGTGAAAATGCCCAGTGGTACTTCAAGCTAAAAGCTAATGTCAACATGCTAACATGCTCACAATGGCAATGCTAGCATGCTGATGTTTAGCAGGTATAATGTGCGTTTCAATACCCATACTACCATAGTTAGTGTGCCAGAAATAGATTTAGTATGTCCCAATACATAGTATGTCAAATGCAGTATGCCATAAATATCAGGATGTCCTACTACATCTGGTCGCATTTCGAAGTATGCAAGCCAGCATGCTTTTCTGGCTGACCCACAATCTTCTGCACAGCGGGTATATGAGCAAGAGGGTCAAAGCGTGTCCCAATTGTATGCATACTGCATGCAACAGTACTTTGTAAGGGCAGCTGCAGTATGTACTAAAAGTAAAAATAAAAAGTATGCGATTTGAAACGTAGCCATGTTTTCCACGCTCAAAATCTTTGTTTAGCATGTTAGCATGCTAACATTTGCTAAATAGCACTAAAAGTAGGCCACAGCTGAGGCTGATGGGAGTGTCATTAGTTTTGCAGGTAATTGATTATTAGATTTTATATGAAAATTTTAAATTTGGGCCAGATGATGGTGCTGGATAAAACAAAGTAAGGGGAGTCACCAAAGTGATTACAATTCATGATGAATATCTATATCAAAGTTTGTGTTGTTAATCCATCCGGTAGATACTGAGATATTTCACTAAAAGCCAAAAATGTCAACCTGCTGGTGGCAGAGGAAAAGTCAGTGGATCACCAGTCAGTATTGTAGGATTCATCCTCTGGGGAGCATCAATGTCTGTTTTTGGCAACCCATCCAACAGTTGAGATATTTCACTCTGGTGGTGGACCGATCAACCGAATGACCGGCCTTGCCATTGAGCCATGTCGCTAGAGCAACGTTGTATTCAGCTCCTTTGCTTCCTTTAGGACACTTTGTGTAATACTAGCTTTAATTCAGACTTGTTTGTAGGCTGGCCTCTCCATCACAACACCCAAACATGGTACCTATTGGTAATTTTGGGGAGCACTTTGTGATAATTTGAGGGCTGCACCGTTAGA
This sequence comes from Sebastiscus tertius, assembly GCA_916701665.1. Lineage (NCBI taxonomy): Eukaryota > Metazoa > Chordata > Actinopteri > Perciformes > Sebastidae > Sebastiscus > Sebastiscus tertius. The sequence goes on from CAKAOH010039788.1 coordinate 58,843, forward strand.
TTCACTGCTTTAACTTATGTTTGGACATATTTATTGATGTAATTACAGTAAATTGTATTGCCTGTCCTTGAAGCAGATGGTTGTTTGGAGGTTAAATGTCTTTGCCGTAGGCAGTCAGAAATCTGCCTCCATAACGCAGCTCTAATCCTGCTGCTCATTCATTGGTCTCAGTCAGTGTAGGCATCAGACACTTCTGTACAAGAAAATATGAACATGAAAGTAATGAACAAATATATTTATTTAATTCCAGTTTATTAAATAAAATTATATCTGTGGAATCATAGTTTTAAAATCAAGCTAATTTAAAAAGTGGCAATTAAATTCGTCTTCACATTTTAGTAAGTTGATTTTTCCATACTAATGGAAAACACTGTTTACACAATAGGTGATATAGCTTTAAGACTGCATACACACGGGCACACTCAATCAACAATGTTGACATACAATAAGTATGTTGTTAAAAAACTGCTGCCATACTGAGTAATGCAAAGCTTACTGCGCCTATATCCTGAGAATCATAAAAAAAAAATCAATAGTACCAATGGCTAAGTGCTCAGTTTGGCTTAATGATATACATGTTATTATTCTTTGGTAATCTCTGCAAAAACTTTCAAGTTAAATATTCATATCGTCGGTGAAATGTGTTTTTAGAGAGGATTAAAATTAAGACTCGTCTAAGCCTCATCAGGAAAGGCAGGAACACTGGCGAGAGCTGGGATGAGCCTCTCGAACACGCTGATGCCTTTCAGGAAGACTCGCTCATTCAGATACTCGTTGTGATCGTGCAGCAGGATTGGTGTCCGGTTCATCGGGGAAAAGCCGATAGCAGGGATACCCACCTACAATCAACAAATAAAATGATTACCGGGAACAGAACTGAAGGAGTGGAATAGCTACATTAAAGAATAAAATGTTAACCTGTACTCACCGCTCGGATAAAACGGCTATCTGTGGCAGCTGGAAATATCTCCTTTTCCAGAGTTACGTTCCTACAGTGACGGAGACATTGACATATAGTTTTCATGATAAGAATGACAGATTCAGTACAGCCCTACAGTACCTTCATGGTTTACAGTTTCAAAAATATACCCTAGAAGTACCACAGCCTGCGTTAGACACAGGCAATCTGCTTTTCTTCAGATGCTGAGACAGGTAACTAGACAGGACAGACAACGCAGTTCTTTTTCTAAGCAAGAGAAGAGGGTTGTGGGAGCTGTGTGATTATTTGCAGTTAAGGTGTGAAACCTCATGGGGCGAATGCATTAAAAGGCTTGTGTAAGCAAAAAAATAGAGGAGACAAAAATCTTATTTTATAATCCACTAAACAGCCGACTATGGCTATGTTCCAAATCACATGCTTTTTCTTTTTTACTTTTAGGACATACTGCAGCTGCCTTTACAATGTACAGTACGTACTGCTGCACGCATTATGCATACATTTGGGACATACCACTTCATCATAACATTGCCCCTTGAACTTGCTGATGTATCCGCTGTGCAGAGGATTGTGGGTCAGAATAGTCAGAAAAGCATGCTGGCTTGCATACTGCAAAACGCGACCAGATGTAGTAGGACATCCTGGTATTTTTGGCATGCTGCATTTGACATACTACGTATTGGGACATACTAAATCTTTTTCTGGCATATTAAATAGTATGGTACTCTGGGTATTGGACCGCACAGAAAGAGTTTGATTGCTCAACGTTTCTGTTGTGTAGACAGTAAAATGACTCAGCAAGGCTCAACTGAAAATGCATACAGACACTGATTGAGGACAATTAAACCTAAACTCATTTCACCTGTGTTGAGTTAGATACAATGGAAGTTGTAAATGGAGCCATAATTGATATTTAAAAAGTTGTCACAATCTATTGTAGCTTTTACTTTTTTCTAATGCAGTCATTTCCAAACACTGGGTCGGGACCCACAGGCGGGTCGCAGGAGATTTTATTTGGGTCGCCAAATACATTAGCAGAATTTCTTTCGCAGTTTTTTATTTAACAGATAGATGGATGGATGGATGGATGGATGGATTGATCCTGAGGGAAATTCAAGATCTATTGATTTATATCTGCAGTACTCCTTTGAGCCACATGAGGGAACTTGTATTGTCCTGATTACATAGCCTACTTATAACATTGAATCTAATATGAAAGGCTAGCGTACATTCAGTTTGTTTTACTGATGAGAGGAAAAAAATTAGAGCCTATAAATGAGACCAAATAAATGCATTTAGGTGGAGTTAACAAAGTATTTAACATGTGTATATGTTTTCAATAACATGTGCATAAAAAACAAAGTTGTGATTTATCAAACGTGCATCTATTCGAAATGACAGGTTTACCTATTCAAGATAATATAAGGTGATGCTGAAATGGCAGTAAAAACGGTCGGGAATGTTCATTTATGCCGAAATTCGCTCTTCTCTCAATTTATAAATAAGGCCTATTGTGAATTGGGTCATGATGGTATGTCATTTTTAAAAAGTCAGCCCCCAGAAAAAAAGTTTGGAAAATGGCGATCTAGTGGATAGTGTCAATGGAAAATTATATTTCTAAGTTCTTTAGACAACATCAGCCTTGTATTTGCATCTGCACACAGAAGTGTTGACATCATTAACAGATTATACGTTAGTGTGTGTACAGTGTACTCACATTGCCTTGCAGGCTGCACTGAAGGCGCTCCACCAAGGATCATTCTCCTCTGTAGAAGTCAGGTTCTGGTTCTATGTTTCTGCAACGGATGGCAGCTAATTTAATCTATTTGATGGCAGGATCAAAGCAACAGCACTTTTATAACTGAGTTTAAGTGCACTGACCTGAGCAAATTCATATGTAACATCTTCTCCTGCTTCTTTGCACCACTGTTTGATCTGTCTTTCAAACTCCTGGGAGGATAATAATAACAAGTTAGAGGTTAGTTTAGAGTTAACATTGAGCTGCAAGTCGTTTCATACACTGACGCATCTGCCTGTAGATCAGACGTTTGCATGAGTCACACAGACGAACACAAACTTATACTCATACGAACATGCATGTGTACACACCTGTAGATTTACTGTAGGTGGTATTCTCAGGTCAAAGCTGACGTCCATTTCAGCTGGGATGACGTTGTAGGCCACACCTCCTTTGACCATGGTCATGTTCACTGTGGTGACATCACCGAGCGTGAAACACTCACTGGTATTTAGCCTGAAATACAAACACACACGGTAGTAATGTCGTTACTATAATTACAATGCAAGTAGAATTGTATTTTTGGAAGGCAAATACCGAAAATCAACGTGACTTTGAATAATAAAAAAAAAAAAAACTACATCAAATCTGTTATTCTTTGTAGCAAAGATCTAATTAGCAACTCGCCGTTTCTGCTGATGTTCATTTGTGTCTCTGGGACACGACACATAATGGCTGATTAGCATTTCTTTTAAATGACCAGGAGCCAAATTCGTGAAATGTCTTACAATTTCTTTACACGCCCATGATTTCGTAATAATTCCCTTGAAAGTTTCCTGGAGAGGATTATGTAATTTGGTACTAATTATAGGGAATAGGAGGCAATGTTATAAAACTGATATTTTAGAGTTTAGATAAAGCCCTGTAAAATAAAGCATTAACATGCATTATTACGAGACAAGCCACATGTCCCTGTGGGGTAAAAGACCAACTAGTTTAAATCCCAGATCTTACAAATTTAGGTTAGTTTTTCAGGTATTTGTGGAACATTTGCATTTCATTACTATTTCATGAGTGTCCCTTATTTTTAGTGTCATTATTTTGTTAAATGTTAGCACAGGTGGCAGATTATTGCCTTTGACAGGGTCGTCCATAAAACAGGACTTCCTTCATTCTTCAACTACAAACATGAACGCGGCATTTTTACTGTACACAATACATGGTTCATTAAAACATCTCAGTAGCATTACTCTGGGAGGAACCAGCCATAAACAGATACACAAGCCATTCAGAGCAACTCTTGCACAGCTGGAATAGTCAACATGTCAATACAGCTGTTTGAAAAGCAGCATAGAGCGGGCTCTCACACTGGGACTTCATGTAGGGAATCAAGCCTTGAAGCTCACATTTTGTAAATAACTGCACAAAGCGGAGCAGGTGTTATAAATATGCTTGTGATTAAAGAGACAATATGTATTTCCATATGTAATAAATCAAAGATGTAAGCAGTTCAATCTCACCTGTGTTTCTCCTTCTCTCTGAAGTCCAGGAAGGAGTTTATGACTTGGCGCTGAGGAGGATATAAGGCAGTATGGTCACTGACACCGTCCTTTTGTCCTTATTTAAATGATTAAACAGTTTTATTAACTGGTTGCACGGCATTGACAGTTACCAGCTTCTCAGCAGATGTGTTCTCCACAAACCTGGACCCATGACCTGGACTGCCTGGGCAGTGGACTGTAATCCCTGGAAAGAGGAAGTCATTCTGCTTGATTCAAGATAAACTTTATAATCCTTCAACAATCCTGGAGTCTGATAAGATAGTGGAAGTCTCTTGCTGTATGTATTTTATACTCACACCAGGGGTTCCTCTCTCCATAAAACACAGTGAAGGCCTCGCCGGGGTTGGCCAGACCTAAAGAACAAATGCAGACAAATAAAACACCTTTTACATTTAACAGTAGTCTAGTGCATAAAGATAACGATAAAAAGGACAAATGGTGGGGCAAAGGACAGAAGTTGATTACGTACAGATTACTAACTACACAACAGGAGGGTTTATGAGCCTCCACAAGCAGGGACTGAATTTCAGCACACATTTGCAAAGGGTTATTTGGCACAGTGGGTAACATGATAACATCCAAATATTTGGTTGTCAGACTTCGACTCCAATGACCACCACACGTCTGACATATGACTCTGTGCACATCAGACCAAATCAAATACTGTCTCTGTATTAAACACCACTATGCAGGCAGGTTCACTCTGGACACAGCAAACATTCGCCTAGGTATGGGCGATAGACATATCTCTCAAATTATTGACATTATGGATTTCTCACAGACCTAAATGTATTCCTATTGCACAATTCAATAAATTATACTGTAGAGCTGAAATGACTAATCGATTAGTTGTCGATTACTAAATTAATCAGCAATTATTCTTATAATCGACTAATTAGTTTGAGTAACTTCTTAAAAAAAAAAAAAAGTCCAAAATTCTCTGATTCCAGCTTCTTAAATGTGAATATTTTCTAGTTTCTTTACTCCTCTATGACAGTAAACTTTCTCGTTTTACAGCTAAGCCGTGCTCTACAAGATGTTTCTGAAAACATTTGAGGCGAGAAATGGGCATTAACGTAACATAATATTGATTCATATTTGATCAGCGCTGCCTAGTTTGACCATTTGGTCGGAGTTTGCAAGTGATTGACAGCCGGCACTCATAGACAGCAGCTGGACAGCAGATCTCAGATCAGCTCTTACTGCTTGTTTTCCTCCGGTCTGTGAAATCTTGCAGATGCCGTTAGGAGCACCAGAGTACACGGCGGAACAGGATTTTTTTTCAGGTTACCTGTTTCATGTACTACTGTCACGATATAGCGACTGTAAATCATATTTGTTCCAATCTCGCCTAGTTCAGCTTTAAGGATGCCACAACAAGACGTTGATGTTTCCTTCTCTGAATCCTTCATTTGACCTTGGAGGCCATTAAACCAAACAGCCTCACCAAAGGCAAAAAGGGAGGATGAATTTAAACAGCATTAATTGTCTAAAGTTTATCTGTAGTCCGTTAGCTTAATTTCACCAGTGACGTACTGGTAATGTAGCACGAAGCAAATGTGTTGTTGCTATGGTAACCTGCAGTTTAATATACTGCACCTTGCACAATGATCTAGAGTGATGATTATACTACTGACAGGAATCTTTGAAGTGTCCAGATATAAATTTTTAACAGACAGCTGCCAACTAAACAGAAAACTGAACCCAGTTTCAAGGTATTGGGTAACTTGGAGTGACTTTCAGGTCCTTATTCATTAACTTTTAAAAAGATGTTGCAAATAGTTATATATTTACCTTCATCAAGCGCAAAGCCAATGTTTAAGTTTTGGAACTCCGGATGCTTCACAAATGTTTCCATTCCTTTGTGACCTCCAACTTCTTCGTCTAAAAAGAAAGAAAAAATACATATTAGTATTTGCCAAAATGCTCATAGTTGGCAAGGATATAGTTTGACTTGTAGTAGAAGTAGTAGTAGTAGTTTTGGAGAACAAATTATATTCTAATCAAACCCAAACAGGTGTTTTCAATCATTCTGGCTGATTAGACGTCTGCTCAGGTTGAAACTATGTTGGGAATCACATGAAGCCAAACTCCACGTACCAATAGGCGCGCTCTAAAACCCAACTCGCACAGTGCTGGTTTGTGCCGTTGTCTATTTCAATTTGGCAGCAAAACGGCACGTCGCTTATGCAGACTTGAATCCAAGGCTTTGTACGGTAAATAGACAAAGTACCACATGAACCAACAGCCTCATAATCAATATAGACTGTTAAACACAAATTAAACATGGCTGTAGTGGCTGAATCTAAATGGAAAAGGTCTTGCACCACGTCTTCACCAATACTTACAAGTTGTAAAAAGATTAAAGTTCATATCTCATCTTCACCCCCTGCAGCTGTTTGACTATCAGCTGATGGAGATTCAGCGTCACACCTGCTGCCTCAGACGCTGTTTGCACCACACTTGAAGCAGGTTTTTCCACCCATGCCAATATTTAACAAGCCAGCACAGGCAAATGAAGCATACCCACTGGAAAAAAGGTCTAAACTGTCTCACCCTAAAGGTGCAACCGCATTTCTGTCCTACGCACATTCAGTTTGGTACAAAATTGATGCCAAAATTCTGAAAACATGACGGTACTTGTTTTTCTACAGCACCACACGTTCAGTAAGAGACTAACAGCGTCCCGGGGACGATAGAAAATGTATTTGGGATGCAGTAAACTCACTATCGACATGTCCAGTGGACGGATTCTATTTTTTCCCTGATAAATGGTACATTGTGCTACATGTGTTCAAATGTAATCTTGTAAAATGTAGTTTGCGGCGTGAAACTTCATTAGATACAGTTGTTTGAAGGAGATGTTTTCACAGCAATATTAAATAGATGATAAAGAGGGAATTATGACCTGTTTAACTTCCTAAATTTAATAAAAGGAGTGAATGTTGAAGTACATGGGATTGATTGTTTTACTTTTGTTTTTTATCGTGGTATCAAATTGGTAATCTAGAATCGTGGAATGTCCCTGGTATTGGTTTATAGACTAGTAAATTTGTGTGTGTGACATCCCTAATCACTTCTATTGAAGCCCAAACGACAGAAAAAGTCATGTTTTTCCTGTTTCCATGCGATCTCCAGCCAGCACCAATGAACTCGCTGGTCAGAGTTCAACCTTTGTTTAACTGTTTAACTTTGACTGAGCCGATGTGCTCGGTCAGCTGATGGAAACACTGCTGTACTCTCATGGAAATGGAGAAGTTAGTTCTCTAGCATGTTTGATCACCATGGTAAACATTATCACACTACCAGGCAACAAACTGTAGTGTCACTCTCGTTCACTGTTTGGTATATAATCTCTCTGATCAATATTTATTAATTACCCGCATCAGAACCATGAAATCACGTCCTTTTATCAGGGCTGCCTGCAGGGCCATTTCATTGAACAGAAGGTACACCTTTAGAGGGAATCTTTAAAGTTATCAATTTATTCTTTTAGTACCTTTTTCCTCCTTGGTGTACTTGAGGACTGTGTTTGTTTTTTCACATTCTTGCACTTCAGTTAATAGAAACCAGATGTGCTGACACGGACACAAAGAGGTCCTCTTTTAGTGGACTTCTGTCTGTCTGTGTGTGTGTCTGTGTGTGTCTGTGTGTGTGTGTGTGTGTGTGTGTGTGTGTGTGTGTGTGTGTGTGTGTATGTGAACAATACACCATTGTATGAAGAGCGCATGAAGATTTCATGTTGACGCGTGATCAGCGCATGGCTGTCTGTCAACTGGTCAGAATGATGGTAACTTATAAATATAATAAGTAATCAATGGAAAAGGTTTTCTTTGTCTTGGAGAAAAGTTTATAACCTGTGTATTATCTTCCTTCTCAGAGACATTCCTCTTTGACTTCTGGTGTCAACATTAGTGTTGTGTGTGTTTTATTAGGGCTGTCAATCGATTAAAATATTAAAAGGTCAGAGGTCAAGGGACCCCTTTGAAAATGGCCATGCCAGTTTACCCTTGCCAAAATTTAGCGTAAGTTTGGAGCATTATTTAGCCTCCTTCCAATGGATTTCTTAGGTTCTTATAGTTTCATATGATGCCAGTATCTTCACTCTATCTTTAAAACTGAGCCCGCTACAAAATAAAAATCGCAAGTTGCGCTAATGCGTTAAAGAAATTAGTGGCGTTACCGCGTTAGTATCCTGTTAATTTTGACAGCCCTAGTGTTTATTCAAAATGTTTTAAGTGCTACAGACACAATTCTCCATAACACACTTTAACAGGTGTAAAAAAAGCTACCAAGAGAGTGAGGAAGGTGGCAATCAAGCCCAGTCTGATCACTGTATTGAGATGAGGTCTAATCAGGCTAAATAAGTGAACTGTGTGGCTGGATGAAGGGTGTTTAGATGCTTTGACAACAAACTACAAACAGAGGAGGGAAACACAATCAGATATCTTACCAGGAACAAACATTAAGTGCACAGTGCGCATCAGTTTCCGTCCCTCTGCCTTCAGTCTTCTGATTGCCTGGATGAACCTGTCAAGAGAAAAAGAAAAAACAACAGAGTTATGACACAAATAAGAAATGGAGTCTGAACTGACAGTATGCAGGTTGAGGGAATGGTTGTGTTAAAAACAGATTGAAAACAGTATCTCACAGAACATAATTAAAAGTGAAGATCAAATCCTGTTTAATAAAACAAGTTATCAAGTCAGTTTATACCCACTGTATAGTTACACATTTCATGTCCTGTGATCCCCGGGCATAAATGTTGCCCTCTGCATCTTTGAAAGCACTGAAAGCATCGTATTTCCAATGTTCCTGGAGAAGAGATTGATATCAAATCTATTTTTTTACCATGTCTTTTACAGATGATAACAGGATTGAAACGCCACAAACAGAGACGGACGGCATACCTGGAAAACAGGTACAACATCTGTGTGGGAATTCAGTAAGATGGATTTCAAGGTCGGGTTCGTCCCTTCCCACGTCATGATCGACACGATCCTGCCTGGACAAACCTACAGAGAGAGGGAACGACAGATAAGCAGTAAGAAGTATTCCTAATTTCTATACCGTATTTGCGGCATGTACAAAAATGTTTGCTACATGAATTATATCATCACTGACACACACCTCAATCTTTCTCAATCGTAGCTCAAGCTCCTCTGCTATTCTGTCCAGGAACCGAAGAGCAGCATCTATAAATGAATAAACAGATAGCAGAACAACCTGCTTTAATACTAGTAAATGTGTAAAACCTCTCAGAACAGCAGACAGTCTTAATTCCTGCTGCTGCTAGTTGTGGTATAACTGTTGGACTTTGGTAACGAGAACTAAAATAAAGCTTTCTCTCCATTTTCAGCCACTTTCAGGTCAGTGTGAGGAGGCGAACGGGTGAGAAAAGTAGCCTAAAGGTCCTTTAGCCCCGTGGTTTAACTCATCAGTTTCATCAACATAAATAAAGTGATGATGTCTTGAAGGTTTCGCCAAGCAAATGCAGATACAAAATATGCTCTTTTTTTTTTTGCAACAGCTTAATTCATTTACTATAATAGTGTTAGAGGAATTGATTTTTTGCTATTGTGGTTAAATAAATGTAATTTATGGTGCTGTTAGATTGATGCTGGACACGTTAATGCAGGTGCAGACCTCCCTTTGTGTGCGGCAAGCTGTTTTATGACCGCAGTGAAAATGTAGTTTTTGAAAGGCTAAACTCCAACAAATATGGATTGAAGCAGAATATTTTGTTACATAAAAAACATGTTGTGAATTTTGGAAATGATAACATAAAACCATCTTACATCTTTTTTTCAATACATTTTGACTTGCTCTGGAGTTATTGGGAATGTTTTGGATCACACAAGTCAGAAACAATCCTATTTAGCCACCACTGGAATCTAATTCTACAAATCGTATAATACTAATAATATTAGTGTAGCCTGATCTTTATCTGCAACTGTGCACAAATACAATGTTTAAACAGAATGTGGCCGACTAAGAAGCAAAGAAATACATATTTTTAAATAGTTTTATATACAAACTTTTGTATAAATTATCCAGTAAGCATGTTATTACAATTTTAGTTACATGTGAAAATCCAATTTTGACAGACAGACAAATCCTGCCGCACCCCCCTGTGATCTTTGGCGCCCCCCAGGTTGGGGAACCACTGCTTAAAGGTCCCATATTGTGCTCATTTTCAGGTTCTACTTGTATTTTGTGTTTCTACTAGAACATGTTTACATGCTGTAATGTTCAAAAAACACATTATTTTCCTCGTACTGTCTGCCTAAATATACCTGTATTTACCCTCCGTCTGAAACGCTCCGTTTCAGTGCATTTCAACGGAATTGCAACGGAATTGCATTGCTAGGCAACAGTTTTGGTCCATGTTTACTTCCTGTCAACTGACGTTATTTACATACACTGCAACAGGAAATAAGCCGGGACACATTTAGAATGTTTAAGTTTAAAACCGTGTAATGATATATATAAAATGTGTATTTGTGACATCACAAATGGACAGAAATTCTAACGGCTTGTTTCAAACACGCAATTTCTGAATACGGGCTGTGTGTATTTCTCCGTATATTGAACGTTTTGATAGTTTAACAGTATTTACATAGCACTTACACCTGTTTTATAACATAAAAGACCTGCAAATCTCACTGTTTACAATATGGGACCTTTAAGCCAGCCACTTTCCCTAGCTCTCACTACTTGGGGATCCCAAATGCTCCCAGACAGATTGGGAGATACAGTCCCTCCAGCATGCAAGGTCCTGAAAATGAACGTGAACCAACACAAATGGCCTAATAGGTCTCCAATCATGACGAGTGAGGCCAAACATACTGCAGACAAAACAATCTCAGCTGTCACCAATGTGTGACCCCATTGCTTTAGTCAATGTTTGTTTGACCTGTGAAGTGAGAGCAGCAGCTCAGCTTTCTTTTCCACACCACTATGTGGAAGTATTTAATGTTTAACCGACGCAGATAAGAGTTGGACTTTGATAAAATCATTGAACATAAGATGATACAAGTGATAAATGCAAATACATTTCACACTGGACTTAGAGGATTTACTTTTAAATGTATATCTAAAAAAAAAAAAAAAAATCTGTGACTGTGTAAAGTGATAATATTTGAAGTGAAATAACATTTAAAATACTGTAAACGGTATGGGTTAAATAAAAATGGGTTAAATAAATGCCAAATAAATCAAACTGTGGCATTTTCCAAAGGGCATGGCTTTGATATTATCAGTGTGATTATCTCACCATAGTCAGGCTCTGGGTGGACAGTCTTGAGTCGGAGGTACTCTCTGAACAGACTCACAGAGACATCCTCTCCCTCAGGACAGCTCTGTCCTCCTCCAGCACCTGGACCATCTTTATCAGGCAGCATGGTGTGATTTATCTACTCACTCTGAGGACACAAACACACATATAACACCATTAAAACCACATATCATGCCAGGATCGAGTGAGATTATATCTAATCTAATCATCTAGCTCCACTTAGACCAGGCCAGCAGCCTGTAACGGTACCATTAGCTGTTGTAACCTGCTTAAAGGCTGCATGAGGAACAGGTTCATGCTATTAATAGCTAGCTGGCCTGTTAGCTGCTCAACTAATCTTTCTCTCAGTAGTTGGGGAAGAAGCTGCGTCTTAATCCGTTAACGTTACTTTAGTTAACTGGTAGTAAAACAGGGATAACAGGGCTGCAAACAGTGTGTACTTATGTCATTATTTCAGCTGGAGTTATCTCAGTACTCACCCTGTGCTGTGCTGTGCTGTGCAGTCAGCTCTGTCTGATCAGGTAGAGCAGCCTCCCAGTGTGTCAGCTGATCACTGCTGACAGGGCCTGTTCCAGCCCTTCAAAATAAAACACCTCTCCGGAATTATTATTTTTTTTTTTGTGTGTCTTTTTTTGTTATTGGTTTGTTTGTTTTGTTAGTTATGTTAGTAAATTATGTTACGTAAATTATGTAAATTATGTTTAGCTGCTCTCCAGTGGCTCCCTGTGGATTTATAAAAAATGGAAATGAATAACTGTTTTTTGTTTACATTTTTCATTTTTATTTATCATTGTTGTAGGTCTACGGTACGATGGAGTATTAGGGCCACATTGAGGAAAAAAATTAATCTGAGATTTCGAGAATAAAGTCATAATATAACGAGAAAAAAGTCAAAGGTTTATGAGAAAAAAATTTTAATATTAGGAGAATAAAGTCATAATATTACAAGAATAAAGTCACAAGTTTATAAGAAAAAAAGTTGTAATATTAGAAGAATAAAATCATAACATTACAAGAGTAAAGTCACAAGTTTATGAGGAAAAAGTTGTAATATTATGCCAGTAAAGTCATAATATTACAAGAATAAAGTCACAAGTTTATGAGAAAAAAGTTGTTATATTATGATAATAAAGTCATAATATTACAAGAGTAAAGTCACAAGTTTATGAGAAAAAAAGTTGTAATATTAGGAGAATAAAGTCATAAGTTTAAGAGAAAAAAGTCATAGTATTATGAGAATAAAGTCAATATTATAAAGTAGTACTTTTATTATTTTCTTTTTTTCTCGTAAAGTTATGACTTTATTCTCGTAAATGTATGACTTTTTTTACTAAAACATGTCCATGCATTCAGAAAGTATTCAGACCCCTTCACTTTTTTCACATTTTGTTATGTGTCAGCCTTATACAGTATATTCTTATTCATTTCTTATTTATACCATTCTGGCATTTATAACACAATTAATAGATCACACTGCTCAGCATGTTGTATTTACTTATTTGTAATGTGGTTATTGTTATATATTGCACGTCTTAATGCAAATATTTGTACATATTTCTTATATTCTCATTCTAATTATTAATTTTAGTACTTATATTTCTTTACCATTGTAGCATTATTAACATAATTTACTCCTTTATTTCTATTTTCTTACATTTCTTTATGTTTACATAAGAGCAACTGTAATGCCCCAATTTCACCCCCAGGGATCAATAAAGTATTTCTGATTCTGATTAGGCTAAAAAAAATGTAATTACTTTTTTCCCTATCAATCTACACTTAATACTCCATAATGACATACGTATTCAGACCCTTAAAGCACCTTTGGCAGTGTAGAGGCTCTATCTACTCCACCCGCTTCTCATCGCCTCCAGTAGAGCCAGAAAGACACCCCAGGAATCACAGCAGACATGTTTTCTTTGAGTGCATTCGTGTATAGGTGTGTGTGATAAAATCATCAAGGGCAAATAGTTTCCATGGAGACCAAATACTGGAAAATATGGAGGGCGATCCACTTCTGCATGATGTTATAAAAAAAACATGAACCTGCAACATTTATGTCAGCATTCACTTTACATGCACTGTATACATGTATACTCTTTAATTTATACTTGTGTGGCCAATACACTGTAGGTTTGGGTGTCATGGTTTTAAGTTTTTCTGGGCATATATAGCTATTTCCAGAAAAGGTCTTGTGAGGACATGAGTCTATTTTACCTCACAGAGGAAATCACGTCACTGTATAGCAAATAATAACAAAACTTTTCAATGAAGTCAGACGCAGGTTAATCCAATACAAAGCTCCTTTTGATTGGAATAATCTTCCTTCCTTTTTCTTTCCGCTCCTTCAGGACATCTCTATTTTTCTCATCTTAATCCTGTTTATGCTTTTAACTTTCAATCAAACTGACGCCAAACTGCTTCAATTGCTCTTAATGCTGATGTAATTGATTTATTATCCAGGTCTTTGTCAATGTTTTCTTGTACAACAGCTGAGGGCTGGGGATGTGGACCTGGCTGTGTCTGTGTAATTGCAGTGTATGTTATGTTTTGAAATGCTGTATGTATGCATTTATAATTTCAACCCCCTCAAAAATGAGATGCTACATCTCAAGTTGGGGCTATATCCTTTCAATAAATTCAATTCAAACCCACATTAAGAGGTCATTCACTCTAAAGTTATCTAGTTATATAGTGGACTTACTCAGAAGACCTTTGAAAGTACTCAAAGAGTCAAAGTCGTTGTGTTCCTAATGGATGATACAACACTTTTACTGAATATACATATTGTTGTGTAACATGTTGTCACCATAACTTCAGGGTCGGGGCTTTAAAAGCACCTCAGGTGAGAAGCTCTGGGTCCATGATGACGAGGTGCTCTGCTGGACCATCTCCCCTGACGACCGTCTCCTAGCAACCTGCTCCATTGACAGGAAAGTCAAGGTGAGCAGATAACTTGTCCACTCACCCACTGTGACCAACTTGATTACAGCAACAAACAAGCAAGTGAAATACACACAAAATGCAGTGATCATAAAACAGTGTGTGTCTCTTACTGCAGGTGTGGAAGGTGGAGTGAGTCATGCTGCTAAAGGTCTTTGAGAAGGAGCATGAAGAGCAGGTCAAGTTTACCAAGATGACACTATGCCTCCTGCTGGCCACCTGCTCCAACAACAACTTCTTGAATGTCAAAGTGTGAAAGTTATTGTTTTTTTGCATGTAAATACTTGTATAAATAAATGTTTTTTTTTCTTATTACCTTCCCTCTTTTATGTGCTCTCTCCTTCTTTATAAGTATTTATTTTTCCCATACATTGCATTAAAAGAGTTAAATATACAGTAGCCCTTAGGGCTCAACGCACTGCAACTTTAGAAAACACATGCAAATAGATAAAACACAAGCATATATATATATATATATATATATATATATATGTATATTATATATAAAAGAATTTGTCTCCAGTTTGACAACCCACATTTAGAAAGAAATGTAGCAAAGTGAGAAAACACAACCACGTCTGTGCTACGCAGCGTTTCTGTATTTGGTTGGGTTTTCTCACTTCAAGGCAAAGGGGGGGGAATCAGTCAGCAGTATAATAACCTTCAAGTTATATAATTTAGGGCTGAACAATTTTGAAAAAATATTTAATTGGGAATATTTTGACATATTGCAATTTCAAAATGATTTGTGATATTAGAGGGGATGATCATTTTTACATAATTATTCTCATTTTCATTGAAAAATATTAAAATGATTATGGTGTGATTATTGTGGGGATCTGTAGCAAACAAAAATGTTATCTTAAGTCTGCAGAATATGATGTGTAGGCCTGGACATATCAGCAGCATAACAATATTTAATTAAAAATTATATTTTGACACAGTTCGCCTTTAACAAATATTGCCTCTCCTGTGATATTGACAATTGCAGTAAGCCATATCGCAATTTCAATAAGATTCGACTAGGCTAATTGTGCAGCCCTAATATAAATACATAAAAATAAAAATAACCTCCAGGTCCAAAAACATGGGATTTTATCAACTGAAACATACAAATTACACCATATTTGTTTTTTATTTTAAGCTATGCACATCTCTTATTTTAAGTTTGTATTTTTGCATGATTGTCCAAACTTATTGCAAATATATTACATATAACTGTATCATCATTATATAAATAAATGTGAGCTTCTTTTTTTTCATCATTTTATATGGTCAATATTCTACTTTTTTTTTTTATTACAGTGTGTATCAATTCTGTTTGCTTTTGTTGAGCACATTTTTCCTTGGAAGCTGGAATGGTTACCAGATCTTAATATACAAATCTGTTTGTCAAATGTGAAGCTAACGGAAGATATTCAGACACAGGCACCTGCTACATTTGCATATTTACAGCAACCTACATGTCACCTACAAAAATGGTAACAGTGAAGCAAACACATTCCATGTTTTTACATGCAGAGAAAGACATGAAACGCATGAAACAAAACGCACCACTATACACATTTGAAGCTATTTTTACAACAAAGCTGAGCTGAACTAGTATTGTTGGGTGACACTATGGAAAAATGAAAAAAAAAAAAAGACTTTTAATATGAAAACATCTGAAATACTGTATTGTTAAATGTCACTACAAGGTTTTACATGCCGTTTTCCATGTATGAAAACCTACTCCCATGCCAGTGTTCTTTGCTTCAGGTGATGAGTGAGAATATGAGAATAATGTAGAACCTTTTAGCTAAATTGTCACCACACTAAACCGTTGATTAGGGGACTAGTGTTCCTCTGACTGTTTCCTCTTCTTTCTTTTGTTTCCATCTTTCTTTACCTCGCCATCCTCCTCTTCCTCTGCCACACATCTCACTTCAGTTTGCTGAGGAAGTCGATCAACCCTTGGTGAAATTCTCTGGGTTTGTCCATGTAGCAGGCGTGGCGAGCTCCTTCTAACTTCAGCACAGAGTGATTTGGAAGTTGTATGAGGTTCTTGTGGGACTGGGCACCCAGATTTGTGTCCAGGGCTCCAAACACAATGAGAGTGGGAATCTAGAAAAGAAAACACACACACACATGAGTGAGAAAACTAGACTACATTAGAGTTTTTCACACCAATATCAGCATACAGCTGTGTAAAGATACACAAAGCCCTCTGGAATACTTGTGGGTGGTAACTGGCTAAATCGTTGGTGGCTCTTGAATACCTTTTACATAATAAATGTGCTGCTTTCTGGATATCTTATGTTACATAGTAAACAGATTTTTCTTTGTTCGTAGACAAAACAAGCAACGTTTTCTGACATTTCGTTGACCAAACAATGAATCGAGAAAATAAATGGCAGACTAATCAATAATGAAAATAATTGTTAGTTGCAGCCCTAAAGTGAGTAGTGTTTTCACCACTGTTTCAAGGTCCAAGTGAGGTTGCAGGTGGCAACCTCTCCCGTGTGCCAAGCGTGTAGAAGAACTACGGTGGCCAATGTGAAAACGGAATGGCCCTCTCTAGAGCTGTTGTAAGAGTAACGTAGGTCATTTGGAGCAGAGTCAGTGGTAGAGTGTGTGTGTGTACATGGGAAGTGAGTGGTGAAGGAAGAGAGAGAGATCGGCGGAAAATGTGTGAGAGAGTTATTTTAAGTGAATGTACATTGGAAGTTGCAGTTTGTGCAGAAATAAATGCTGCAGCTCCTCAAGACCAATCCCATGTCTTGTTTCCTGACGGCTGAGTGGAGTGGCGGGGGTTAACTCTGGAGCGAGTAACGTTATCGACTCCAGCTCAGGTAGGAAAAGTTAACACAGTCCGTTCTGGGTTACTGTAGAAACATAGCAGACTCCGTGAAGAGGACCGTCTCTCTATGTAGATATAAACGGCTCATTCTAAGATAACAAAAACAGGATTCTTATTTTCAGGTTATTATACACTAAAGAAAACATACTTAGCAATATTACATTCCATTTCTGCCAATAGATCCCCCTAATTGTTATACACTGGTCTTTTAAAAAGACATAAAAAACACTCATTGATTCTGCCTTACTGAGCAGCTGGTTTACTGACTGGACAAAATGTACAACTGCACAGACCCTTATGAGCCCCCAAAAGCCAGACTATAGTTGTGTGTCAACTGGTTTGTTGCACGACTAAAGCACAGCATCAACTGGGATGGTGATGATCTTGAGACCCTGTCTTGTGGAGGGGCCTGTGTCAAATCAAGTTTTAAGACCTTCATCCATAATATTGTGCTTTTATGGTACATATAAATAAAATTGTTCTTAATTAGAATAACAAACTAACTGGCACACTGCAAACCTGTGGTCAGGTTAATATTACATCACTAGAGCAATGTAATAACGCTAATGTGTGTAGAGCCCAATAGTGCTCAGTGCTGTAGAGAGATGGTCATGCCTCAGTGTTATGTTTTCCCCACTAAAGGCACAGTTCACCCAAAAGTGAAAAGTGAACCCTAATGTCACCAGCCAAGTTTGTTTACTAATGGTATAATTCCATGAGGTCTGTTGTTTCAGTTTGAATGTATTAACACACACTATCTTTACCTCCCCCTCACCTCAATAGTTTGATACTGCTGTGGAGTGTAACTTCGGGTGCCAACTGGCGCTATGGGGATGAAGCCTTGTAGCTGAGCGCTGTTCTTCATGAGGAAGGGGATGGAGTAATGTCCACTCATGGAGGGGCTCAAGAGCACAGCTGCCCTGACACCCAAAGACTCCATGAACCTTGAAAGGAGGTCAACTCGATTCTGATCAGTCTTCAAAGCCTCCGGGGAGTCCGGCGATTTTCCATAACCTTCAAGAAGAACATATTTTTATGTTACAGACTTCATTTAAAAGCCCTCCACGCCAACGCAGGTTAGTTATTCTTAGATTGATGTGGGGTGGAGCCGTGCTGGGAATTCCCTGAGGTTAGCCAACTTCATGTAAACTAATGCTGCGTTCCAGACAACTCGGAACTGGAAAATTTCCGACATCCTACTAGAAAAAGTACAATCGATTGCCACTCAAAGTCGGAATTTCTACTCATGAACTCGAGGCACATCCATCTACCCCGCCTTCATGAAGGAGCAGTTGTCTCAGACGTCACACATCAATGGTAACTCATCAACTAAAAGGCAACGTAGAGTATATTTGTCTGTATTTAATTAAAATAATGCATACTATTATATAGTAAAACCTCTTCTGCATGTAAATTGGTGTCAAGATATGACACCATGTTATTATGTAGCAGGTTACAGTAAACAATCTCTTCTCTGCAAAAAAGTTATTCAGTAAAACGTTAAAAATACAAGTAAAATGTGGAGGAGTTCAATTGTGTGTACACCTGGTGTACACCTTCCAAAGAAACATCAGTTTGTCACAGTCAGCCATGGTTTTTGTTTACGTTTGGCATTGTGCACCTGGAATGCTTGGAGGTCAGAAGCTGGAAATTTCAACAGGGAAAATCTGACCTCAGTGTTGTCTGAAACGCAGCATAATTCTGCTGCTTATGTCAAACAAAATGTAAGCCTTGTGCTGCAAGTAAACAAAATGCCACATGTACCAACACATATAGCAACCAAGCAAGTGAAAAGGAAACCCAGTGTTTATACCCCCACACAATGATGATAACACAAGTCAGTTTTCATATATTGTCAACTTTAAGAATACATAATTTGGTAATTTTTTCATCTCAGTGATGGAAACTAGCATCCCTTGTGCCCTGTTGACCTCATCTATGTAAGAAAAGACTACACTCAAATTAGGCTAATAAAACATTTCCAGATTTTTGACCACAAGAGTGCACTATCAGCTCATGAAACCCAAGCAGGCTAAACCAACACAACTAAAATGATATTTTCTATATAAAATACCAACAGCGACCTGGTGGTCTTTATTATACTCATCTGTTACTTTAAGACTTATTCATTTTAAAGTATATTCCGATTCACTGTGATGAAAATTGATTGCATGTCTCTGCAGCTCTCTAAATCTAGCTCATTAGTGTATCAGACATTACATACCATATAAAACAATGTGTTTAATCCAGTTTAAAGTGTTATCATCATTACAGTCACTAACATTAGTGCCGATTATGTGCAATGAGTCTACCTGGAAGGTCCATCGCTAAGGCCTGATATCCATTAGTTGCCAGCAGGGCCATCGTACCGAGCTCCTCCCAGGTTTTGGATGTGAAGGCCTGGCCGTGCAGAAGAACCACCTGCAGCCTGCACAGATAAATCAATTTGTTTCTCAGGATTTTATCACAGGCCAGACAATTACCATATGTTACAGCTGTAGATTAGCAGTGCTATCTGTGCTTGTATGCATCATCCTCACTGTCTGGTTTGTTCACTCTGGTGATGATTACAAGGACGAGGCATGTTGTGTGCTCAGATGTTTTAAACAGGTCTCTCCACTCGTCACCTCACCTTGGCAATATCTGTCGTCCAGCTCCATCAACAGGTAACGCTTCTCTGAAGAACAGTGGAGGGTCCCCGGGTAGCTGCCCGGTGCGAATGGACACATTGATGGTTGGAATTGGAGGAGGAGGGGTGGCCATCATTCTTTGAGCTTCTAGGGACGGCTCCATGCTGCCCTGGCGAATGGATGGCAGCAGCAGGTACAACAGCAACGTGGCCAACAACACCAGGCCAAGAACAACAAGACGATTACGCAAGAAATTCATTTCGTCACGATGAAGATCTAGGAAAAGTGGTAGACAGTGAAGTAGACAGTCTGAGGGAAATGAATAGGCGGAAAGAAGAAATGCTTTGTGTGTATATCAGACAGATGAACTGCATTGCTAAATACAAAGAGAGAGAGAGAGAGAGAGAGAGAGAGAGAGAGTAGTATTTAGGTGAAATAAACCTTTAAAACTATAAGTCGTTAGACATAAAGTAGTCTGTAGCTGAAAGTATGCGGAAGCAGTAGCATTTCAAAGTGGAGTATGTTTAAGAGGATTTGAAGATTTTCTCTATTGAGTTACATTGTAAATAAAAAATGTTGAAAAAAAGCTTAATATTTTAAAAAGTATAAATAGTTGAAACAAGAAAAGTCATAGCACTAAAGTCCTTAAAAAAAGTAAAAAAAAACAAAACAAAAAACGCACGGAAGAAATAGAAGTTGAAGTTGATTAATGATTCGAAGAACAATACACAATTATTTGACAGTGTATATAGAAATTGCCATCCCCATCCATCAAGACCATTGTGGCTCAAACTATGACTTTGTCTTCACAATCTTTGGTTTCTAAATTTATTTTCATAGTTTTAAGGCTCTTAAAAGAACCGCAATATTGCAATACCGCACTATCAACAAGCGAACTGCAGTGGATGGCAAGCAACTATCCGCTATGTTCACATTTTTTTCTTTTTAAATCCTTTGCAATGGGAGCGCCGCATATTTCGCATATATCGCATATATCCAGAGTAACACCTTGTGCAGAGATTCTTACTTCTGCAGATTTCCTTATCATAACAACCAGACGCAACCAAAGCCTTTCAGCTGAAAAGAAAAATGCTGCCCCTCACTGCCCTTCTGTGTTCTGCATTCAACAATAAACGAGTATTTCATTAGTTTTAAAACTGTCATCCTTGTCATTTAAAAAAGCAACAATACTTTATTCCATAGAATTATGGAATAAATAATGTAACCTTAATCCATGACTATATTTGCTAACATTATACAGGTCCGCAAATTGCATGGTAATTAGCTGATGATTAGCAAGTTACCTATTTGAAATTTCTTTGGAATTATTGCCAAATTAACCCAATATTTACCTCAAAATGTATCGAGAATTACTTTATTATAAACTTAATTTAATACTGATATGCTAAAATAATATATAATGGTTAAAATAGGTCCATTAGGCTTGAGAAGCGGCTGTGCGCTGCTCTTCATTGGAGATGGAAAACCAAAACTAATAGAAGACACTTCTGATCAGACACAAATCTCACCATTGTGTGACTTATTGTCTACACAAATGTAACCTGGTAGCTGATGTCATGATTCAGGGAGTTTTTTTAAAGAAATGTCAAAGAAGTTATTTGCTAATTATTATCTTTTTACTAGCAGAAATGGAAATAAAGCAAAACAATTAAATTTGTATTATTTTTCCTGGAAATGTATTAAATAAATTACCAGCTATTGGGAAATAGCGGACTTGTAAAATTAAGTGTTACCATATATTTAATTTAGCCTTCAGAATTGCTTTTTAAAAATAATATTTCTTAATATAAGGAAAATCTGTCTGCCATGGTGGCAGGTGACCTGAACTTTCCACCTGCCACAGCCAACATTTGGGAGGTGTTAATTTCATTCCCTTCTTGCAATGATTCCTGTTAACAATGGTTGAAACAGTGCACTTTCTTCTATTTAAATGGTTCATATTTTGTTACACTACTGTGTTAGCTGATGCATCTTGTTTTTGCACAATCCCCTTTGCTGCTGTACACTGCACATTTCCCAACTTCGGGACTAATAAAGGAATATCTTATCTTATCTTATCTTATCTTTAAAGTTAGGGGTATCCAATGTTAACCAGGTTAATATATTTCAATAGTTATAGGACTAGAGGTGACTGCAGTAAATCAAAGAAAAATTAACTCTCCAGGATGAAAGACAAAAAAATCTGAAAAGTATTGTAGAGCAATAAAGGAAAGCACAGGAATGTAATTTAGCCAAAATATGCAAATAAGCTAAGATTAGCTGGATGTGTCGCTCTTCTTCTAGCTGAATCTCTGTAACGTTACAGTAGCAGACATCAAAAAGGAAAACATACCAACACAGATGAGATACTGGTACACACGTTCACTGACAGGTGGACGAGGCTGTCTGCTTCATGGCCATGTCTTCATGTCTTCTGCATTGCTGGTTGCCAGTGATGGGAGAGATGCTGCAGAAAGCCTTCAGGTCGGTGCTGCTGGTAGCTAGCTTCTCACACTGAGAGGGGTTTAATTATTAGTTTTACTGACAAGAAGACACTACCTGTACGTTCAGCGTCCCTTCGATAGAAAACGTCCTTTCTATCATCGAGTACAAAACTGGGTAGAAACTGTCACACGAGAGTCGAGAAATGCACAGGATGAATATGTCTGTTACACATTACAAACGGTTTAAATCGTCTGTTCCTCGTCGGAGCAGATTATGAGCTGCACATAACAACACTAAGCGCTACAACGTCATTTCCTGCTGAGGCTTTTCAGAATAATACATCAGTCAGAGAATAAGAGCAGCCTCTGGGGGAAATTAGTTGGATTTGGGTGCTTTGTGTTTTTTTTTGTAAAACAAAAAAAAAAAAAATATATGGAAAAACTTACACTCTGTAACTACAGTAAAATGTGTGTAACTTTCCTCAAAGAAGTTTATTTGTTGATT
This sequence comes from Sebastiscus tertius, assembly GCA_916701665.1. Classification (NCBI taxonomy): domain Eukaryota; kingdom Metazoa; phylum Chordata; class Actinopteri; order Perciformes; family Sebastidae; genus Sebastiscus; species Sebastiscus tertius. The sequence goes on from CAKAOH010039788.1 coordinate 81,738, forward strand.
TATAAAGGCACATGGTGTGCTTCTTGGTGCGAAGGATATGATATTATTTTATATTTTGATGATTTTTTTCGACATACTATAATAATACTTTTTCTATTAACTTTTTGGCATACAATACTGTGACTTTTTTTCATGACATTTTTCAGCATACTACAATATCAATGTTTTTCATAACTTTTTTCGACATACTATACTATGATTTTTCTAGTGAAATTTTTGACCATACATTACTATAACTTTTTTGGTGAAATTTTTGGATATACTATATTATGATTTTTTCTAATACATTTTTCAACATACTATACTATGTCTTTTGGTGAAATTTGTCGACATACTATATTCTGACTTTTTTTGGTGAAATTTTTCAATATACAATAATATGATTTTTTCTTATAGATTTTTCGACATACTATACTATGACTTTTCTACATTATTAACCCGCTTTTGATTTTTGTAAAGTATCACATTCATCAAACCAAACTTCTAGGTATTTTTAGTATCTATCTGGATACCGTGACATTTTAGACTTCAATTGCAAGGGCCAAATAATCTGTATCAATTAGTCAAAACACTGTCTCACATACAAGTTCAACCCCTGAGTATCATGACATATTTTTTTTTACAGTCTTCTCTCTTTCTTTAATATTCACTTGCTTTGATATCAAACTTTGAATATCTTATATCCGTTTTTCCATTGTAAAAAAAAAAAGAACATTCGATACAGATAAAGCACGTCCACTGTTTTATTTCCATTTTTATATTAATGCTTTTGCACAAATAACATGTATTGTTAAATGGATGGAATCCCAGTAGACTATATAGTCCCCAGAAAATAACAGAAACAGAAAAAATACATTAAAATTCCTCTTTAAATAATTAAATTATCTGATGTAAAGGGTGAATATGAAATGTTTTCAAATACAAAACACTTTGAGAAGATTTGTTCAGGTTTGGTTTCAAACAATGACATCAATACATGTAGGACAACATAAGGCTTTAAGGTAATTTCCTTAACACTGAAGCTGCTTCTAAAAGGGAGTGGCACCAATGTGAAGTTATAAGATAACTTAAATTATCGATTCATAGTTTTAGATTTTTTACAATTTGACCCTCCAGGCAGCCACTGAAATTCACTGAGACTGGGAACTTGCTTGAGTAAAATAATCCATGTCAGCACACATCATACTGTATAGTGGTGTGAATTTAAGTTGGGTTATCTATGCATTGTAATATATAGGTATAAGAGTTCAGATTTGACAATCACTGATACTGATAATAATAGTAATAATAATAATAATAACAACAACAACTGATAATTACTCATCTCAAACAACATCCAAGTCTCATGTTGTTAGTCATACTGTTGTACAATAAATTAAAAGCAATGGCTGCCTAAGATGAGAAAAATAAAATATTATTGTATGCCTTTGAAAATGGTTGGCAGTATATGTCCTCT